>JARFOC010003595.1:0-11367 GCA_031763485.1 Osmoderma eremita | reverse complement strand
TTATAGGCGCATGGTTTATTGCTGGAATCACCATACTAGCAAAAGCAATGAAAGGGGTACAAGCATTAAAGACGGACGCGTCATGGGTAGACCGTTTCTGGAATCACAACAAAAAAAATTAAAAATATACAAAATTTATTATTACTGGATATACGCCATTGGAGTGTTTCTTTTTAGGTATACTTAATATTTCAACTTCCTTTAACAACCTTCGAAGGATAATATTCCTATAAGCGTGTAACAGGGTTGCTACTAGTCACTAGGGTAAAAGGTATCTTGTGTTGGCAAGAGATTAGGTATTACAGATTAGGATGTAGAATGAAGTGTCGAAAAATATAAACAGATCGCTTAAAGGAGGAGTTATCTGAATTACGGAGAATAGTAGTTCAATTACAGGTACATAATGCAAACAATGCTACCGCAGATACTGTCATCCAATCAGTTCCAATACCAAAGCCCTTCAGTTTCCAAAAGACAGAATGGGAAGATGGATCACCCATTATGAAAGATTCAGAGTTGCTACAGGATTAACTACCCGATCGGAGAAGATACAAATAACGAACTTGCTACTCCACATGGGACTCGAAGCATCAAGAGTTTTAGATATTTTACAAACAATAGAGAAGGATTTGACGACTTATGCGGAAACAAGAGCACTGTTTGAAACACACTTCATAAGTAAAAGAAACGTCATATACGAGCGAGCTAAATTCAATATGCGAATGCAAAAAGAAGGAGAAACTTAACGAGAATACTTCGCAAACGTAATAACATTGGCCAAAACATGTAATTTTGGTCCACTAATGGACGATCTAATAAGAAACAAACTGATAGTAGGTATATTAGATCACAAATTATTGCAGACTCTACAGTTGGATGGAAGTTTTACTGTAGAAAAAGCCATCGAGAAGATCACACAATCGGAAACCGTAAAGGAACAAAACCGAGAGCTGGGAAAAGGTGCAAGTGCAAGAATCGACCTTGTAAAGAGTGAAGGGAAGAATAATAAGAAACGATACAACCTGAGAGGATCTAAAATACCTAATGATTGTTCACGTTGTGGGAAAACTCCCAAAAACATGTTTAAAGAATGTCCAGCTATAAACCAAAAGTGTAAGAAATGCAATTTAATTGGACACCATGCCAACAAGTGCAGAACAAAATCGACACATAGTGTACAATTAGTGGAGGATTTCACAACTTCCAATGAGGAGAGTGAAATGTTACAAATCAGGAACATTAATGCAGTGTCGAAGCCCTGGACAGTTAAACTAGCAATACAAAACAATGAGGTTACGTTTAAAATTGACAATGGAGCAGATGAAACAATAATTACAACAGATATTTTCAAGAAACCAAAAGAGTGAATTACTTAAAACAAAAACTAATTATACGCACCTGGTTGAGGTACCGAGGAACTAAAAGTGCTTGGAAAAATCAAAGTCCAACAAGGTGGGAAGATAAAGAATAAGAATGTTTGTAGTACAATCAACAGAAAAGCTCCTTGGCAGACCAGCACTGGAAAACTACATATATTACTGTTGTAATTGTTCGCGTTTCGTGGATAAAATGAAACACTACTTCTACTAAATAAATGAGACACTAATTTGGTTACGTTTATTATATTATATTCTACACAACATCTACCGTTTCTCAGTACTCGACAGACGCGTTCTCCTCTCCCCACTCCCCTGCCGATAATAATGGTCGCTACATACATATATCATACCATCATACATATACATATATCATAGTATAACAATTACAATGGGGAAAGACAAAGCAATAAGGCAAATAACACAAAATGAAACATTGCTAACCAGGAAAGAAGTAACCGAAGAATATCCAAATCTATTCAGGGCCAGTTTTACAATTACAGTATAAACACTGGAATAACTTATACGAACTTATACAACTAACACGACCCTATTCTACGAATATTTATACTAGGTTTATCCTGTGTTTGTAATCCGACCCTCAATGGTTTAGGAAAGATGAAGAACTTTGAATACAAAATTAAAAGAAAATAGTAAACCATATGCCATACGTACTCCAAGGAGAATTCCATTGCATACATTGGAAGCAGTGAGGAGAGAGCTAGTACAAATGAAGAAGAATGAAGGTATTTCTAAGGTGAACGAAGCCACGGAATGGTGCTCACTCATGGTGGTAGTCCATAAACCCAATGGGAAGGTAAGAATCTGTACTGATTTTACTAATCTCAACAAATACATTATTAGAGAAAGATTTCAATTACCTTCAGTGGAAGAGACTTTGGCCATGTTACAAAATGCTAAATACTCTTCAAAGTTAGACTGCTCGTCGGGATTCTGGCAACTCCAACTGGCGGAAGAGAGCACGAAACTGACGACTTTTATAACTCCATTCGGTAGATATATGTATAAAAGACTATTATTCGGAGTTCATGCAGATGACATTCTAATAACAGGATGTTCAAAAGAAGAGCATAACAAAAATCTAACGTGTGAAATAGGAGTACAAGAGATTAAATACCTTGGGTACAATGCTAGCAAAGAAGGAATTACTCCAGATAATCGAAATGTAGAAGCTATATTCTTTCAACAACAAACGAATAGAGAAGCAAAACAAAATTCTCGCAATTCTCAAAATAACTCGAAACACTAGAAAATGACGCTTGACCTCTTTCAACAATAAACGATTCAATTAATGAATTAACAGTACGTTTGCAACGTTTCAGAATGAGGCTGATGAAATTTCAACTTAAATTGGAATTTGTGTTGTTGGAAAGAACTTTTACGTACCAGACGCGCTATCGAGATTCCCAATGGCAGACGGGACGACCGACGATGACGTAATTTTTGACGAAAGAAACCAATGGATTAGACCACATATTGGTATCACAGAGGAATGACACAACATTAAATAAAATCTGCGAATATATAGAAAAAGGTTGGCCGAATAGAGAAGAGTGTGGTGACAAAACAACGCAAAACTTCTACAAATACCAATAATGGCATTTTCATTCAAAACAATATTATTACATTCAAGGATAGAACCATTATTCCGGATAAATTGAAGAAAAAAGTCCTACAGCATCTACATGCCGGCCATTTTGGACAAGCGAAAACCAATTTGAGAGCATTTGGTGGCCAAATATTAAGGGCGAAATTAAGAACATAGTCCAAGATTGCGAAAGCTGTGTTAAAAATTCTAAACCCCGACACGAACCAATGTTAACACAGGAAAATCCAAATCTGCCATGGAAAACAGTTGGCGTGGATTTATGCGAATTCAGGAATAAGACATATCTGGTTGTTCAAGATTATTACAGTCGATACCCGGAACTTACAAAAGTAAGAAATCTAAAAAGTGAAACGATAATAAATTGCCTAAGAGAGATATTCGGAAGACATGGGATCCTGTGGACATGGAAGACTGTGAGGAGAGACAACGGTAGACAATTTGACTGCCTACAATTCCGCGAATTTGCAAAGACATATCATTTCCATCCAGTAGTCCTAAATATGCACAATCCAACGGTCTAGCAGAGAGTCCAAGTTCTATTCAAAATTATGTAGTATAAATTTTGAGGCTTTGTTCGACACAGAAAAGGGGATGTAACAGGGTTGGTACTAGTCACTAGGGTGATAGGTATCTTGGAAGATTACGATGTGGAATGAAGGGTCGAAAAATATAAAGATACGTTCGTTATAAAATTGAGTTTTATTAAAAGTGTTACAGGAATAATTAACCGACTAAGATATAATACGCGGTTCTGTATAATAGTAACCTTCACATTGATTACAATTTTTCTTTTCTTTCACTACACGGCTACTACGTCGTGTCTCTTTTCTCTTTTTCATTTGTTCGGATTCATCCACCCGCAAAGTGCGCCAGCAATTAAAATCTCTTTTAAGTCGACACATCATTTCATCTTCGGGTAGGCTTTTAATAGTGCAATCAATGTAATCGTTTAGGGTGAGACCTTTATGCCTTTGACGTGTAGAAAACCCAAAATCTCTATAAGCTTCACTTATATCTTCGGGTATAATTCTTTGTTCAAAATATCTTTGGTATTTCCTACCATATTCTCTTATGCTTTCTATAACGAATTGTATAATTTCACTTTTAATATTTGACAATAGTTCCCTCAAAGCATTAATCTCATGTACTTTCAGTTGATTCATAAATTTCTCGCAGATTTCGATTATTTTCCTTTGCGAATCTTCTGGGAATTCGACTAATCTATTAACTATAGTATCCGGATCGAAACGTATTCCTTTGAAGGCGGGTGTAAATTTTATCTTTCCTACTAGATCGCTTGCTTTACGTGCTGCTTCGTACCAACGAAATTTTGAGATTGTCGGCAACAATTCGACTGGTGCGCTTTGCCGAATACCCACTGGAACACCGTCCAAACTTACACCTCCATATTCTGCGACGATCGTAATTCCTTGTGCATTGGAGTTGGAACGCTCTAGTGCTGCCAGGACACCATCTCTTGACGGCGAACGCATTATGGAAATTACTTCTGCCTTTCCTTTCTTTTCGCCATGTCGATCCGTGATTGCCTTTACCATCTTCTCAAACATTCTCCTGTAGGGATGGAAAATGGCTAAGTGACTTTCATATTTCGCACGTACGATATGCGGGTCCAGCAACAATTCCCGAAAACCACGTGACGTCAATTTAGTAATTTTATGTTTTAAAGATGAATTCGTTGCTTTGCAATATATGATCGCAATAATAATTTTATTGGCCTACTGTCCCAGTTTATTTATCATCCATCTTCTGTTTGTTTCTAGAATTCAAAACGGCAAATCCAGATTTCAACTGATGTAGTTTAAGTTGGTTACGTTTTTAATCGAGTGGTTTCCAGGAATTGTTGCCGATTCGGTACAAGCTTATCATAACTCCTCGATGCACAAGCCGGATCTATACTCAATGGTGTTATTTTGTGTTGACTTTTTACTATACTGTGTTGTTATTTTGTGTCTATTAAATAGAACAAATACTTTTCATTACACTAATTTCCTTTTACTGTATATTATATTCTTAACCTATGTATATCATTTGTGCTACGTCTGTCTATATCTTATTCTACTACAGACCTATTACTATTTATTCTCAATACACACCCCTAATTGTTCTGTGCAATACACATACACTTTTTCTTACCAACCTTAGATAATAAGAAACCTCAATAAGAGTACATACTGTACTCGTATTTTTATTTTTCTTGAATATGCGATATTTGAGGTATTTCAAATAAAATTTTATATAGCTCGAAAAGGTTTTCCAGAATATTAAACTCTTTCGGTAATGTATCTCTATAGACGCCGGAAAAATATTAATCTTCTCGTAAAACGAGTGTAATTATAAAACCTATGGGTAAGTGTACATTGTTATATTATATTAGGCGCACCACTGTGTACGGCAAACTGTACGGTTTGTTACACTCACCGTGTAACAGAAAACAATTCTCTTCTAAAATATTATTTTATCATGTTTCGTCACTATTTCTTTAGAATAAGTTTGAGAATTATTTTCCTGTAGATTTTAGTCAACATCTGCGGTGCATTATAACATTTTTCCTTCAACTAGGCAATAAACCGATTTCATTTATTATCGAAAATTCCGACAGTACGAATACGTCAGCACTTTAATAGCCCCGGGTAACAAACATCCTGGATCAGGAAGCCAAACAAAAACCCTCTTTGTTGGGGCATCCAGATGATATGCATTTTACTTATTGGAATTTTAAATTATATTTAATCTCTCTCTTATTAAATATAGTGTTGTCAGATATCATTTTTATCCGTATTACATTGCAATTTCTCTGAACGAATTAATACGTAATTAACCCGTGATTCAACACAGTAAAGCTTCGTTTTCACATAGTATTTTTAAATGAATATTTGTCGGCCCCTGATTGGTTGAACCCTTCGCCAGTCCAGGTAATTTGCAAGTCTTCTTCGGGAGTTTTCTCTTCCCAAAGCAAGTACAGTTCCCTTCGGGAGTTCGTTTCGGCTGATTCGCGTGACAAGTTTTTGTCTGGTCGGAGCGCGACCGCGGTTTTTTTTCTCCACCGATCAGGGCATTAACTGACCTCCTCTCCGTCCGCTCAGGACACCCAATGTTCGTCTCTGTCCGCCCGCGACAAGACAACATCTCGTCTGCATCTGTCCAAATAAGACCCCGGAACTCACCTCTCCGTCCCTTCGAGACAGGGGAAAAACCGTTCGTCGAGGTCCGATCACGACAAGACGGTGTTGTATTTTTTTATAAGTGCCATGTGATATAAAATACAACTAGTCGGATACGGTGGATTAAAATAGTAAAAATAAAAATACTCTTACCACCTCGATGAGTGAAGAACTCCTGGTGTTTTGTGTGGTGCAAATCTCCCAGAGTGCAACGTCTAACATTATCTTCCTTCGTAGAGTCTGCTGAGGATGACAACTTATTTGTCGAAATACGTATCCCAGGAGTTCTTCACTCGTCGAGGTGGTAAGGGTATTTTTATTTTTACTAAGTGCCATGTGGTACGTGTTAGGTCTTACCTTCACCGCTTCGAAGCCCATTCTTCAAGTTAGGGATCCCTAAGTGGCCCACGTACTCACACATGGTCAAAGAGTTACAAATTACATTATAAATGATTACTTGATATTAGGCATGTTTTACCGCGTTTGTATTTTATTATTTCACACATAAGTAATACTAATTCAAACCGAAATTATTTAAAGCATTTTTTTCTAACAATCAACTCATTTTTTAGTTTTTTGCCTAAACAAACACCAATCCACTCACCAATCATCTCTTTTTCCAATAATTGTCGCACTACTACGACTACTACGGCAAAATTTTTAATCATTAATTGGCGAAGTCCATCCTATCATTTGTAGTAGGTTGAAGGACGCGCGACATCACCTACGATAATTAAAATAGTCAATATACTCCAAAGTAGTGCTTAATCATTGGCACCGATAATGAAAGGCATCGGTGCTCCGGCCTCATTACGTCAATATAGAGAGGTGAATCAGCAGTGGTAAACAAGTAGATCAAGTATAAGGTTAGACCAATTCACATGCACATCTTTGTTCAATTTAATTTCAATTGTCAGTTATTATTTCGTGTTATCTTATCGGTTACGATGGTGTACGTGTTGTGTCCCTGGTTGTCGCGGTTGTTATAAAGACGATCCGAAAGTGCACGCCTTTATTTTCGGGTGATGCCGACTTACTTGCAAAATGAACGTTTGTTATTTTTCGAGAGCAACCGATTCAAGATCGATGAAACTGTATGTTTAAAATTTCAATGCTGTACCAAGTCAATTTCCTATTTGTGCCACTTATTTGTTAAAAAATATCAACTTTCGGTCAAGTCGAGATTAAAAGCTAGATATAATTGAAAAAGAAAGTGTTCCCAGAACAGTTTCGCAAAGTAAAAGAGAGTGTCATGTTTATCAAAAACCAATTTCATATAGGTACAGAATTTAAAGCGTTTCTCATTATTTTCCAATTACAGAGCACCTGGTTCAAAATCATCGATTTGCAAAAGGTTACTCAAGTTAAAGTATTCTCGAGGGCCAGCTATTACTTACTGTGTTATAATTAATTCAGTTTTGAGAGCAGATTTTTTTTTGTATGGTCAGGAGATAGAGTTACGAACACCTCTCTATGGTGACGTCACACACCACCACTGCGACCTAGTTCTTTCGATGGTAATGACTTAACCCTTCACCAGTCGCACGGTGTACTGTATATGTTATTCCTGATGCTTGTACTTTCCTCAGGCTACTTCCAACAGGACTGTGCTACACCGCGTATGGCAGATGAACCCATAGAATATAATAACGGAAATTGTTTGCACAGGTATATGTACGTATAACATTCTAAAGTTAAATATACGTGTATTTGAGTGATGGAAAACTACTTACGCATCCAAGAGTTAATAGAAATTGATTAAAGACGGTACAAAGTTGGAAAAAAAGCATGTAAGTATGTAAAACTGAAAAAAAACAAGAGTTGATTTGTAGAGTAATTACCTTTGTACATCATTTTGAAGAGTCGCATTTATTTTCTTTATTGTATCAGTTTGTACTTTTCTAACCATGGTCTTTCCAATACGGAATTCGAACACGGAATTTCCGAAGAAAAATAATGAAGATCCTAGCTGTGCTAATTCCAAAGGGGAAGGAACTGTGTTGTCTTGTTCAAGGCATTGTTGATATACGTCGTGAAAATTATTCACAGTAGAAGCCCCAGCAATCGCAACGTTGCCGGCGTTAATAGCTGTTGAAGTATGTTGAACTTTCTAAAACATGACGAACATTCTACATTGGGTTTAATTAGGCATTTCTAATGTTTATTACTATAGTGACGGGTTGGTACGAAGCAATCTGCTATTTTGTAATTGCTAACTACCGTTAGAAGATTATAGAGTGCTTCCAAATAGGTAAGGCGCCGGTGCAAAAACGCATATTAACACTGAAGTGAAATGTAACAATAGAACCAAGAGAGTTAGATATATATGCAATACCCCCAGCAGATCACCTACTTAATTTGATCTGTGGTAGTACCATAGTTGCAAATTTCGACTGCATCATGGCATGGCAGTCGTCCAACTGTTACTTGTCGTATAGCGTTTCTTCTATTTTTAAGGATGAAATGGCATTTATAACGTGACATGGTTCGCGCAGCTTGGTGCTTTCCCATTTTGAAACTCTTATATAGATCGTTTTTTTATTCGGAGGAGTGAGGTAGCAGAAATTTGCTATTGTAATAGGGGATTACAATAGCAAATTTCTCTTTTTTTCACTTTGCATAGCTAGTCGGCGAATTTGTGAACACTGACTGAGGTTATGTATAATATTGTAAATCATATTATATTATTTTGGAAGGTGTTTGACAGCTGAAACACCTGCTAAGCAAATATGGCGGCGGGGTTTTATTACATTTGTTGCAATGCTGGCTCAAAAATGTCAAATCTAATTTGGCCACGTCACAGGATTGAAATGCATTCACTCCTCCAAATAAAAAAAACGAACTATAACAGCTAATCAATACCATAAGAAAATCCTACATTCTGTAGCAGTTTTCCTGATGTACCAAGCATTCGTCGAGTACTCGATATGTTTTGCAACGTTGTGAAACACAAATGTACGCTATCTTCAGATTAATAGAAAACGCTAATACGAAGACAAAGTACAAAACTAACGATTAACTGCGACTGGAAATTTAACCTGTCCTCAGATAATTAAAATCCCCTGTAGGTAAATACTGAGTGAGTACCGAAAACAGTAAGATGCTATAAGGTCTGTCAAGTTGCGGAAACCTAGAAACATTTTCCGATACTTCGCGATGTAAGGATGACTGTTACAAAACGTAGCAGCTTTTATAAATTGCACCCAAAAATAGCAGTAGCAAGCTAACGCAAAGAAGCATTGCTACACATCTTTACTTACTACCTTTCCTACGTTTGCATCTCTCTTCACTGCGAAAGATACGCCTTTGGTTACACCATCACCAACTATAGAAAACGTATCCGCGCCAATGTTCAAATAGGCTGCGCGACTTTCAGCGTTAGCACTACTAATGCTCTAAACAGGAAAAAAACATGAGAAACATGAGTATTTAAAAGCATTTGGTAGTACCTGTTCGTGTGTGCGGCGATCTGCTATAACATAAATACTTCTACCTGTCGAATATGCCCTGAAGGTAAAACTAGCGACCTTGGCAGGGACTGTTACAACACCAAGAGGTGGGTATACATAGGCGGCTAGCAATAGTCCTCCCGAAACGAACTCACCAATATTAGCTGTCGTATCGGCAAGCTTCCCTGCTTTTGAGACCATACCACAACTTGGAGAATCTTTCTTACCAAAGAGCACATTACCATCACGGTCACCGTGGTATCTGCCGTTCTTCGGGTAGATCATCTTACATGGTGGCAGTTTGTTGTCCTCTAAGTAATTTTCCCAAGTATCATAAACTCTGCCGGTGTCATCAATAAATATACGACATCTGTGTTCATTTTCCCTATTGTTCTCTGCTTTAATTTTACATCTTCTAATAACAAAGACTGGTATGGGAATGAAGTGACTTTCGGGTTTGTCTAACATTTCAACGCAAACGAAAATAAATGCGATTACAATGCGATCATTCCATTTAGAATAGTCATCTAGAAGAAATTTGTATAATTATATAAATTAATAACTAACTTACAATCTGTTAAATGTAAACAAAACTTTTATTTAGTCTGGATGTATATCATACTGTGCTAACTTCATGTTGGATATACTAGTGCACCCCTCCCCTCCCCCCTCCCTTGACAGTAGTTGTATGTTGATAAGAATAAAACCCGTTACGAAATAGAAAAGGCTTATATTTCCTATTTGTGTTTAAAATAACACAATCTTACTGTTTTTCTCTCGTATCTTCTGGTAAAGCTGTTCTGCATGTTCTTTTTCTTTAACTTCATACCCAATTCTATCCTTTAATTGTCGCGGTGGCCCGTACAGTGCAAATAAAATTTTTTCCTTCAGCAATTCACCCTCGGTGGGTTCAAAACTATCATAGTCACGATTGCCTAATTCTTCATACATCCACTGCTGATATTTAGCTGATCTGGAATTGAAAAGTTAGCCACTTTCCTCTCACTAGCACCTTACTAATAAATGTAGTCGATAAATATTTCTGGAAGATACATACATTGGTAATTATAAAATCGAAATAAACAGTATAGATGAAGAATCTAGCAAATACTTTAAGCATATTATTATCAAGTTCAAACACATATAGAGCGCAATGTGATTGAAAAGGTATATACTTAATATGGTAATTGAAGAAAGAGTGACAAATATTTGAAACTGAGCATTAATGTACATTAGAAGATATAGAAAATCGAGGTAGATTCAAAAGAAAATATTCGAAAGAGATAATTATATTGTAATAGTGGTTGATGCAATATTCAGAAGATGGTTTCGTATATCCAAACCCATTATTTGCAATATTTCAGCTCAATTATAACACATTTTAGTACATTGAGATCTGAATTGCCCGAATGTGTACGTGAACCTGAAAAATTGGTACGAAAGTACCCTAAGTTGACTTAAGAATTATTTTGGAAGTTAGAGGCGTAAATAGTTATTCTGTGGTAAGGGAGCGCCTTAAAAAAGATTCACTTTTAACTAGGAAATTATACATTTACAAAAATATATAAATATACCTCTGTTTGAACGTACGTGCCGGCTATTGGCAGAAATCTTTTTTCGATGAAATTATAGAACAGTACTTATCACAATGTATTATATATACTAAAGTTTGATCCATGAACGCGCATACGTACGAAGTGCCAAAACTTATGCGTCCAGGATCTCTCGGG
>JARFOC010003563.1:0-36740 GCA_031763485.1 Osmoderma eremita | reverse complement strand
TTATAAATATTCTTGTTTTAGAAAAAACAAATGTTTGTTTTATAAAAAAAAGTTTTCCTTTGAATATATCTTTAGTTCCACAAAACATGTAGCACTTTCTTGTAATTTCCGCAGTGATCCCTTATTTTTGGCCGGTAGTGTATATATATATATGTCAAAACTTAATGTATAATTTTAACGTTAGTTGGGCTGGACAGATAATATATTGATATTATAGTCATATAGTTCGTTTTTTTTATTCGGAGGAGTAGATTAACTTGAATCGTATGACGTGGCCCAATTACATTTGATGTTTTTGAGCTTGTATCACAACAAACAAGAAAATGCCGCCGCCATATTTGCTTAACAGCCACAGCTATCAAACATCTTTCAAAACGACGTTGTAAATATTAGATATTATCCTATATACATAACCTCATTTATGCCTGCGTTCATAAATTCCCCAACAAGCTACATTCAAAGTATGCTCAAAGTGAATAGTGCCTTTGTAATAGGGGATCAATACCTCACTCCTCCGATTAAAGAAACGCATAATAGTTGATGTTACACATTTTTTTTGTAATGATTATATATAGATATCATTTGTAAAGTAAAATACAGACTGTTTTTTATTGTTCGTTTTATTTTTCATACTTATTCTTTGGTTACAATTTCAACATTAATAAATATTTATAAAAACAACAATGAAGGAAAAATGAAATAATAAAACAAGACCTACACCACCGAGTGCTTATAAGTTATTATTAAGTACAAATGTGCCATGTTTTTATTATGATTTTGTTGTATAAAGCTGAAGCAAAAATATCAACAAATTTTTTTAACAAAAACGATTCAATCGGCACAGTTCCAAAAACAATTGGAGCCATACAGGTATAAAAATGTTATTGTTATGATAAATGCCTCTGAAATCACAGCTATTTATTTTAAGTAACCAACTTCACGTAGCCAATTAGTACAAACATAATAAATAAGTTTTCCGTCTGAGACTAAGACTAAATGATGCTGAATAAGTGCTAGTGATGCCATTTATTTCAGCTAGGCCAGTTAGTGTTTTAGTATATTATTCCTCGCACTTATTGGACAGTATTTAGCACTACATATCTATAAGAGTTTAAATATAAAATCGTACAAAATAGTAAGGTACACAGCTACCAAGAGTATTTAACAGTCTGAGTCGAATAAAAGCAAAGGTAATAACAAACAATTCCATAATTGCATGCTCCACAGATGGATCAAGCTAGAGATATTGCACAACATTTAGGCAGTATTATGATCTTCAATTGTTACTGCATCTTATATTTCTAGCGATTCATCGACATGTTATTGCATAGTGGTTCAGAGCGTAGCTAAGCTACAGAAATATTATATATTGACTAATGTCGGCTAATTATTATTTTCTGTCTATTGCTACACACAGTACTAATATGAGATAATTTAAAAAGCAAATAAAAATAATCTAAAACCAGATTCTACTAACTGGTCCACAACCCTCATAATTAGTTTATTGTTGCTGTTACAAGATGTCAATGATTAATTGAGAAATTATCTTACAATATACAGTCACTAAAGAGTGCTTACTAATACCTGAGAAACAATAGAGCATCGACAAAAACATATTAAGATAAACGTTTGAAAAGGGGAGAGTAAAAGTATGTTTAGATGAGTCTCCCGCAACAATTTGAATCTCCTACCGTCGAGGTTCTGCTGTCTATGTTAGCTGTGGAAGCGTCGTATCTTGGAAGATCCTTACTCCGAGCCTGCTGAGAAATTATGTATTAATTTATAAAATACTTTTTATAGATCCCACTTTCCACTACTGCATCCTATTGTCAAGGGATATAAAACAGATAAACCTTAAAAAATACCTCCATGAGATCTTCGGCTATTTGCATAAAGAGTTTCTCCACATTATCTGCCTCTTTTGCCGATGTTTCCAAAAAATACATGTTGTGTCTAGCAGCGAAATCTTCACCGACATGTGTTGGTATCTCCCTATCATCCCGATCGATTTTATTCCCTAAAATTGAAAAGTTACAAAGCATTTGTAAGTAATAACTCTTACAAATTAGAATTATGCAATGTATAATTTGAAAGTGAAAATACAAAATACTAAAGGAGAAAGTGCAAGTAATTATTCACACAAGTTACAAGCACTATTACATATATTTTTGAAATAAATAAGATTTTTCACAGGTCTTAAAATAAAGGGTATTTAAGAGCATTACAATTAATAAATAACTTTTAAAAAGCAAATACTCCACACACCTACTAATATTCGTAAAACTCTACTACTAGCATATTCTTCAATTTCCCTAAGCCAATCTGGTAAACAATCAAATGTTGGTTGGCAAGATATGTCATAAACTAATATTAATGCATGAGCTGATCTGTAATAACTCTGGGTTATAGATCTAAACCTTTCTTGACCTGCCGTATCCCAGATTTGTAACTAAAATTAATTTTCTCGTTAATCTTATTATATAGATAGACTTTCAATTATTTACCTTAACTTTCTCTCCATCAACTTCAACAGTCTTAATCATAAAATCAACACCAATAGTAGCACCTTGCCCAGGAGGAAACAAACCCTGCGTGAACCTCCGTACTAAACATGTCTTTCCAACACCTGCATTTCCCACAAGAACCACTTTAAAAAGAAATTTATAATCATCCATGTTTTTAGATGTTCTAGATTCTTTTAAATGAGTTAAGCAGTTTCTATTTTAAGTCAATTTTTGACAAACTGTATTGCAGACATTCCTTTGTTTATACAACAAAAAAATTTTTAAACAGCCAGTTGTTTGCATGTTCCCGTTTTGTTGTTATTTCGCTAATTTCCCGTGTCATCGGTGAGTTCATACCAGGTTTCACCTGATATATATATAAATATGTAAATTTAAGAAGATATTAATTGCGTCACCTACATGCTCACGAACTCAAACCACCAAACCGAACGAACATACATGAAACATACGGTAATAATGAATTAGTACGTATAGCGACGTCTTTTAAGAGAAACTTTGAAACTATAAAAGTTTCTCCCGTATTTATACGAAAACGTAACTCTTTGAGGGCATTTTTTTTTGTCTTATTACTTTAAGATAATCATTTAATTACAAAATGTAACTGTCAAAATTTTACCACTGTCAAATCAAGTTTAGGCTCCCTCAATTTTTGCTCCCCACCTTTTCTGTTCATATGGAATATTTGTGAAAAATAGATATTTTCAGATATTTGCATGGTCACTTGGTCACTAATGAGCTAAAAGCACAAATTAGATAAGAAACAATATACTATGTACATACATATATTAAGTGTAATATGAGGTTATACCCTTGTAATACGAATACATGGTATAAAATGTAATTTATTCAAGGACTAAAACAACAAAATATTTCTTATAAGTTGTATACGTAAACTAAAGTATTGAATATATATACATCCATAAATTATAACCGAATACTTAAGGTTTTTATAAGAAAGGCTGCCCATTACAATTGAAAAATAAACAAAAATATTTAATGAAAGTTATTCCAAACTCAATATTGGAAATTATAATGTTCAAATGACCATGATAATGTGCGCCGCCAAGTAATTAACAGTTTCCGTACGGAAAGTGTCAATTACACTTTCCGTAAGAATTACTGTTTTTATAATATACATATTTTGTTTGAATGCCATGTATCATATTCATCTGAGTGCGTTCAGAAATTTTTAATGTGCAATAACATAATTTCATAATGACATGTCGATCTATCGGTAATTAGTTTGTGCTTAATAGTAATTTTAATTTATCACCCAATAATCCCTTTGAGGTTGACTTTTGAATAAGAACCCGATAATTACTACCATTATTTCCAGGTGCGTTTAAGAATGGTAGCCAGTTTGATTAGGTGACTTGCGCATGACGTATTGCATTTCAAGTAGAAGCAAAAGCTGGCAAAAGTAGACAAGTTGACAAGTAGACCAACAGACTTTATTACCGAATTGCGATTGTCTTGCTTTTCATTAAAATTAATTGTAGTGTAATAGATAGTGACCGTTGACTGTGATATTTCGGCGATGTCGACCGCCAAGGAAGTTAAGGAGTGTTATATTTCGACGTTAGCGGACCTAACGTTTAACAGCAAGCCTTTAATCAATGTGCTTACAATGTTGGCCGAAGAGAACATCGCACATGCCCCCATTATAGTAGAAGCTATAGAATCTCATCTCATAAAGGTTATTTTTTAATATGTTTGGTATTATTTCTAGTATTAGATAAGATAGAGTAATGACAAGTATAATTTGAGGTTCATTGTATGTCTTATTGTGTTAATAATGTACTACTTTGAACCATCACTTCTATTGTGTTTTGCTTCTAGTCACAGATGATCTTTTTTTCCATAAATTTTGTTAACTATTTCAATAAATAATTTGAGAAAGGAAGTACAATTATTTATTTTTACATGATGCATGCTATTTGATCAACGTTCATAGTTTAAATTCGAAGTGAAATTTCTGTCATATCACTGGTGGATTAGTAATCCGCACAACATTACCTAAAATTTTCAAATTACCCCATCCTGATCTAAGACGTATTCGGATAGTGCATTTCTTTTCATAAATGTGCATTTGTATGAAGTGAAATTATGCTGCATAATTATTGTGCATCCAAGAAAGAAAGTGATGAGGAAATTTGAATTAGAAATTCTCCGTATTGTTAGTAATCACAACTAAAAGAAGTGGTGCTCCATCCTAGTTAAGTACGGTCCCAAATGCAATATAAAGATACTTTAAATTTAATTGTTTATTGAATAATAAAAAAAAAAATGAGGTCTTTAGAATAAGTTTATCTAATTTCAGAGTGAGTTTGTGTAAGTATACGAGTTGATCTTGATACTTAAAAGGATAAGTTTCTTTTTTTGGAGTTATTATTCCTTATTATTATTTAGATTATATTGTAATTAGCGATAAAAGATGGAAATGCTACAAGAAAGTGAGTTTGTTTATATCTAGGGCCCCGTGGATGTCAAATTGCCAGCTCTGTACCTGATAGACTGTATCGTCAAGAACATCGGAGGAACATACAAAACTCTGCTCTGCCAAAATATTGTTTCAATATTTTGTCATGTTTTTCAAGTGGTACGTATTCTGAGAATTTTACTATTGGTTTTATGATTGATAATTCCACTTTATTTTAAGGCTTTTACAGTTCAATTTAGAAATTGAGCTTTATTATATTTAATGGTTTCAAGTTACATTTGCCAATTAAAATGAAAGCCATTAATTCCTAACAATTGTAGCATACTCAACCGCAAACAGTTTGGTGAATAAAATAGTACATGTTGCTCTATGAGAGCGACCCCTAACTATTTGCGGTGGGCTCTACATAGCTATGCATAATTTCTATCATTTAATGTACTTTTGTTTGCATTGTGTGATTTACTGATTTAACAATACTATGCAACATTGAATATTGCAATTGTGTATAATAATCTTATCAGCACCTACATTGTACATTGTATGATGCTGAATTTTAAATTAGTTTTGTAAAAATTTCCATTGCTATTGTAATATTTATGTGCGGTTGAGAAAAATTCGTTATGGTATCATAAATGAATTAAACCTTCCTCTCACAAAAGACAAAACGTAATACATATTAATATTACATATTTAAATGAAACTTTTTTGTGCTTCATTGGGAAATTTACCAAAGGCTTCAATTTATTTTTATTTATAACTCACTGAAATTCGTACACCAAGAATTTATCTAAGATGCTTAGTATCTTAGCTAAATCAATATCTTTAAATAAATAATGGATTATGGTGTTTGGGATATAGGTTTTTCTAATTCCGTTTCAGTATTTAATTCTTTGTTGGTTGCATACAGAGTTCCAGAAATTATAAAATTTCAGATTTCTACGTATGCAACAAATATTTTGTTATCTACATTTATTCCCCCCATCTTTTTGTAAATATCACACTTATCAGTTTAGATTAAGGTAGATGCGACAAGAAATCGTAATTAATATTGCCTGACTCATTTCTAACACCTATTCAATAAATTCCCGTTTTAATACAAGCTAACAATTGCATTATACGCTCATCATTTTAATCTTGACTCATTTATACATTATATAATTTTATTAAAGTAATTTAATTTTAAATGACTGAGAAACCTCAGCACCTATTATTAATGCGTAAATTACGTCAATTTTTCATCTTACATTCTTTTGTTTTGTTTGTATACCGTTACGTTTGCTTCCAAAACAATTTCAATCGATATTTTCGTAATTAGGAGTCATTTAATCATGAAGCAATAGAAAAGCTTGTAGAATGTAGAATGGTGACTGTATAAATTTGTTGGTTGGCTTGACTACATTTTAATATTTTTATGAAATATCCATTTTGTCTGGAGTTATTTTACTTGTAATCGATGCAATATACACTGCCTTTCAAAAGTTTTTTTCGTTCAATTGAAATATGTTACTTTTTTTAGTTTTATCATTATAAAAATGCATATAGTACTTTTATTTAGTGTGGATTGTCAATTTAATAAAATTAAAGTAACAATGCTTTGCTATAAGATGAATATTATTATTGTTTGAGATGTGGTGTAATAGAAGCTCAAATTTGAAGGATAAATTGTATACCTAAAATCATACGGTTTGAATTTTTAGGTAAACGAGAAAACCAGAGGGGAGATGTTCAAACTACGGCAAACTTGGAACGAAGAACTACCGAAAAACAAGCTGTGCGAGCTTGACGTTAATGTGAAACAGTTAGACCCAGCCTGGCCGATCGTTATGCCCCAACTGACCAACAATATCCATTTGAATCCAAAATTTTTACATAATGTATGTATAATAATAATTGAAATTTATGATTGTACGCATCTTGTAACGATAATAAAATCTGAAAAAAAACGAACCGTTCTTTATTTAACACTGCGACTCTCGATTAAGTGCTGTGTCCTGTCTCTTCCAGTCAGCGATACCCAAGAAAAGTCCGCCGTTATCGACAGTGCCCGCACAGACTCGAATGACCTCGCTGATCGGCGCTAACCAGGAGCTGGATACGCTCGATATGCAAAAAAAGATTATCATTAAACAGAAGCAATTGTTGGAATTGGAACGTAAAAAATTGGAATTGGAGCTTCTGCAGCAACAGGTCAAGCTGCAGGAACAGATGAAATCGACTCTGGTTAACAATCCAGTTGTTGAAGATTCCACAAGAGTAGCAAGTAAACCACAGGTAATAGAGAGAATTAAATTTTATTGGATTTAGAATTTAATCTTTTTTTTTTCTTTTTAGAATATACTATTAAAGCCCGAAGTGGCGAAACAGTTGGCTACAAGCACTCCTGCTACAGTTACCAAAGGCAAAGGTTTAAATGTAAGTTTATGCTTCCTAATTTTTGTTTTAAATTTACAGGTTTCTTAGTTGTTATTTTTAATGTTTTCTAACTTACTTATTCTTTTTTTTCAGACTACGGGCGTTCTCAGTCACAGGCACCACAGTGGACAATTAACTGCCACAGCGACACCCCGTATAGCTCCAGTGAATAGCGCCTTAGTCGCGGCTGCCGCTTCTAGACCAATTCGAGATCCACGTTTATTACGTCACCAGAATAATACCAGCAGCGGCAGTTCCACATCGACCACTTCACCCGCTTTATCAACTACTGTAAATACTAATGTGCTATTAGAGAGTAAATCTAGTAACGCTTCTACTGCAGAAACACTTAGTTCGAATAATAAAAATTTTACAAGTAAAGTGAGTGTTCGAGAACACCGTTCCACCGAACCTCGTTTGGTAGCTAGTAAAGATAGTAACAGCGCCGGCGTACAGGGCGCTAGTAACTCTAATATTAGTAGTAGTAAGTCGAACAAAAGCCTAACCCAGTCCTCCCTGTCGAAAAAGTCCGCCCTCGGTTCGAAACAATCCTCCGACAGCAGTCCGTCCCCAACAAAGAGCTCGAAATCGGGCCGCGCAAGTTCGAAATCATCCTCGTCCCCTTTACCATCCGGCCCTTCCTCGGAGGGCTGTTCCTCCAAGGGCTCGTCGACCAGTTCTCTCGTCGATTCCCCCGTCAAAAGTAAGTCCGGCGGCGGGAATAAGATGGCCCGTTTACTGGCGGCACCTTCTTCAAAGCATAAGAAGAAAGAGGTGTCGACCGGTGGCGGCTCCAATTTGACGGCACGAGCCGATAAAAAGAAGGAAAAACTATCGTCGTCCTCTAAGCGTTTCCCGAGTGATAAGAGTGAGAAGGACACCAAATCGTCGCCGATAAAACGCGACAGTTCGCTCATGGCCACTTTCAAAGACCTGAGGGGCAGTAAGTCTAGGAATTACGTTAGGCGTATTCGCGACCAGAGCCCCAGTCCCGAACTGGTTCCGATGGATGTCGATCTCAGGGCGACGCAGGTGCCTCCTGAGAAGCAGCCGAGGTTGCAGCAATTCGATGCAGTGGAGGATAAAGGTATAATCTTTTATTTATTTTCGGACGGTCAAGACACCCATTGGGCTAAGATAGGTTCTATGTAGTAAGTTTTCTCGTTAGTAAAACGAGAGTTAATGAGATGAGTATAGACGCGTAAAAAAGTATGCATCGTGAAATCACCGACAACAAACGATTTCCTTTTACTCTACATGAGGTTTATAGTCCCTAGCATAAACAAATCATTTGAGCATACATCCAATATTTACAACAATTTAATAACAATTCGCAAACCCATATTTTAACCGTTGTGTCATATATATGACCCCGGATGCGAAAAGGTACCTATCGTGCGAAATTAACTGCGAGATAAATAATTTTTTGTTCTTACCATTTCTAATAAATTAAAAATAAATCTGGATGAAACTAAGTACATATTTGAGAATGGTATATTTTTTTTTCTACAAGAAGTATGTCAAAAGTGAAAATCGATATTTTGACGGGATGGTTCCTTTTTCGAGTCCGAGGTCATAGACACCGTAGAAAAAATGTTTGTGCCGTTACCTCCATTACGTGTAGGCGCGTTTCGTCGTCTACTGCTCATCAGTGCATCTCCGTGGAAGTTACGGCAATATCTATACTCAGCTGTTTATAATATACATATACTAATTTGGTTTTTAAAAACGGTTTATAATAATATTTATATATTTATTTATTATTGCATCACAATCACTGCTAAAACAACCGAAAATCTTTTTTTTTTAGGTATAGTCTCTTAGTAAAGTTTAAAGAATTTTAATTTTCTTTATTTAAACTAATTGTCATTCTTTTTAACACGCCATTAAGTAATTCAAAATAAGTATTATATTAATATACATACAATTACAGTTGTTGACGGTAAGTAGACTACATCACAACTACCCTGAATGCGGTTATGCCCGCTATAGTCAGTCCATAGCGCATTTCTGCTCGACGCCAAATAAAATGATCCGCGGAGTGTATACTATAATAATCTTAGGAACTTAATGATTAGGTTTTCTTTTGAACAAATCACGTTGCCTGGATAAAATTAATATTTTATATAGATATTAAGGTGTTACTTTAATCGAACATGCTTACATTATTTATATCTAATTCAATAATGATTCTATAACAGTCAATTTAGGTTCAACCAGTGATCTTACAATACCTGGCATGGACGTCGATCTAAGACAATTACCGGCCCTTATCAGCAAGAAGAGACCTTCAATAGAATCGTTAGAAGGTTCGTCGGCCAAAAAGAAAAGCAAATTCGACGAGTAAGTGCCAACTAAACGATATTAAGGTGTACAGCTGTATTTCAACTCCTCTCTTTTTCATCTTTTAGGCTGTTCGGAAACGAAGACACCGACCTTAGACGATTACCGGCCATCATGAATTCGCCAAAATTGCAGGATAGACCGCCAACGCCCCCACCACCAATAATTTCATCGAAGAGCAAGAACGATTTGGACGATAGTCCGGAGTTCGTCAGAACAATTTCGCCCAAGTCGAGTAATTTGGATTTGGTTAGAGAAAAGTTGGCTAACGCTACAAATAGGAATAAGATGAACAATTCTAAATTCAACCCAACAAGTTAGTTTTATAATTTAAAGGTGGAATGATTTAGGAGTTTATTATTTTGTTTATTTTTATTATAGTGGGTGAGCAAAGGAAGCTACCTGGTAGACAGCAATCACAGCCCGTGCAAGAAGATGTGGATCTTCGACAGAATATGGATGATTCTTTCAATAAGATCATTATATCGTCTGCAGATGAGCAGTGCATTAAGACTGGAAACATGACTAAAGAACAGGAAACCGCCTTAATGAATAAAATCTTGGCACAAATCGAAAATCAGAAGTTAAATGCCGCGAAGCGTAGCGAGGAAAATATCGGAAATATTTCGTTACAACCCATCAGCGATGAAGAATTAGGACCGGAGTTTAGCGGATCTTCCGACGAGGATTCTACTAACTATAGGCAGAACTTGTTCTCTGACAAAGACGAACGTGTTCCTCCACCAGCACCACACATCATTCCCAATGAGAATTTCAGTAATTTCTCCCCCAGAAATAATTTGGATCCTAGAAGAGGGATGTGGCGGGGACGTCCACGGAGGGGTATGATCCCCGGAAGGGGCGGAATGCGCATGATAAGACCTCCAATGCCCGGCGGTCCCGAGAATTGGATACGACCGAATGGACCTTGGCGGCCCATGGTCTCGAATTTTGGGAAACCTCCGCAAATGTTCATCCAGAACCCGGAAATTATGGACGTGGATAATATGAATAGTAACATGGATGCGTTCGATCCCCTGGCACAGGAGACCCCAGAGATTGTAATTGTAGACTGTGCCAATCAGGATAATGTTAAATCTATCGTCATTGATAACGAATCCAGAGATATAAGGTGAGAAATCTTTGCATTGACGAAGCAAACGATTATTATTTTCTTTTTCGAATTCCTTTCAGATATTACGATGATACAGCGATCGTATTCATGAACAGTGGTGACCCTCGCGAAATCAGCTTCCAGAACGGTTCGCGAAAGATCTTCTTCGGCGACCAGGACGTGGCCATCCTATCATTTAACGAGCCGTACAAAGACGTCACCGTCAACGGACAATTGCACAAAGTCAAACTAGGTGGGCCTTCACGCGAATTGCATATGGACGACAAGTGGTACGAGTGCTTCATCGGCGGTCCCGGCATCAGGATAGAGCTGGACGGCGAGTTTATCCTAGTCAAAATCGAAGGACCCCCACCGCAAGTCAAAATCGGTCAGACGAAACGCATCGACCTCGTGGCGGGCAAGATAAACTTGATAGTAGACGCCAAAACCGTCGTGCCCGTATTCCTCGACGGGAAACCGCAGAAATTCGAAATTAATGGACAGACGCACACCTTGAAGTTTGTAAATTCGCTGCAGATGGCGCTGATCGACGACGTTCCTTTCGATACGGAATTCGGGGCTTTACCGAAACCGGTTATGGTCGGGGATAAGAAATGTTACATAAGATTCTCGGTGTTGCCGAGGGGGATTAAGCCGGGACAGGTTAATATACAGGGCATGGAGAATATGACATTCCCAGTTGATCAAAACGAACCAGCGTTGCCGGTATTCACCAAGAAGACACGTGCCAAAGGTAGTCCCGATTCCCCTGATAGGAATTCAAATTCTCCATTGTCCATTCAGAACTTACTTCAACAACCGAATTTAAGCAGTAAGTATAAAGATTTGTTTTTAATTTTAATTTAATTGGACTATTCAATTTAGTATAATACAAGTCAATATTGGGTGCATTGTGATATTTGTACATGACGTTATGCAACTTTTAATCGTAAAATTAATGTTAATTTAATAAATAAATAATAAACTGAATAAAGTATTGGATAACTTCATACACATTCGTTTTGGTTTTTAATACAATTGTTTTAATTGTTTCTTTATTATTTAACAAATAGGTAATTTGGAAACTCTATCGAGTTTGATGGCTTCCTCACTAATGCCCAGCCAATCCACGGGCAATTTGAATTCCAGCAGTTATCAAGTGGAGAATGACGTCTTAGTCGAATCAACGTCCCAAAGCGCTCCTGAAGCACCTGTTACTTCTAATCCAGCACCTAATACAAACATCTTACCACCGTCGTTAAACATAAATGAGTTGTTCCAAAAATTAGTAGCCACAGGCATAGTCACTACCGTGCAAGACAATCAACCGGCTCTAATTACACCACACAATGCGGTGCTGCAATCTATCGGCGGACGATCGGTGGTAGTGCAGAAGAAGGAATCCCCACCACTGCAGTTTAAACCGGTCAATTTTAGAAAGCCGGAAACGTTGAAAATGTAAGTTACTTATCTTTGATATACACGTTATTTCTATCAATTGTTTTCTTTTTCTTATTTTAGTCGACAACCAGCTTTGATAGGAACATTATATGCGGGTATGCAGTGCAGCAGTTGTGGCATGCGCTTCCCGCCCGAACACAGCATGCAGTACAGCCAACACTTGGACTGGCACTTCCGGCAGAATAGAAAAGGAAAAAAGAATATCAGGAAGGCCTCTAGTAGGCGTTGGTATTATGCGTTAGCGGATTGGAAGAATTACGAAGAGATTGAAGATTTAGAAGAAAGAGGTAAGAGGAAAAGAAAGGACTAAGTTTAAGTTATTCTGATTTTTAATTCGCACTTATTCTTACCTAGAGAAAAGTTACTTTGAGAATCAGCAACAAGCGCAAGCTGATGGTGCACCGGATGAAGCTGAGGAAGAAGTGGAAATCCCTAGTGTCCCAGCGGACCCTACGGTACAAGATCCACGATGTGAGGTCTGCCAGGATAGGTTCGATCAATTCTATAATGAGGAGAAAGAAGAATGGCACTTAAGAATGGCAATCAGAGTCGAGAATAAAGATTACCATCCAGTATGCTACGAAGATTATCAGGTAAGATGTTTAAACTCTCTGATTTGTATAGAAATATCGAAAATAACATCTCCAAATCCTAGACGTCACTTGCGGATTCTACATACGATGATATATCCGTGGCGAAGGATATTGAGAAGACAGAGGAGAACATCATACCGGGATTGGAAAGTTTAGCGGACCAAGCGAGTAAAGATATCGACGCGGAACCTACGGAAATTGTTATAGATGACGACGAACCCGAACAGGCGGACGCTATGAGCGACGACGATGAAAAAGATAAGTCGCTGGACGCTTTTCCAGAGATGTCAGAGCCTGAGGAAGAAGGCGAGGACGATGACGTGATCATTAACGAGGTGGTGCCAGAGAAAATCGACCTGGTGGACGACGATAGGTATGAAGAACTGCCGGCAGGAAAATCCCCGAGCGTTGTCGTGAAAGTAGAGCCTATGGAGGATGCGATGGACGGTTTCGAAGATGTGGAAGGAGGCGTTATTAAGGCTAAGAAAATTGCTGATTTTAGAATTAAGTCTGAGCCGATGGATCCAGGTATGTTTCAGTAGTGGAATAACTTATTATATTCGAGTCGATTGGTCGTAGTATCATTTGAAGTGGTTGAAATGAATAGGGCGGGGTTTCTCACGTACTTCCAAATTTGTTTGAGATAACCCTAAAGGTTCCAATTTAAATTCTCCACAAAATTTTGAACAAAATTCCTATTTTCCTCATCTGTTGATTATGATTCTAAATTGATTGTCTATAAGCACTTTAAGAATATCCATGAATGATGAGTTTTAGTTTCACAGTGTCTTTTAATGTACCCCTGAAAATTCCCAAAATTTGTTACGCCCTTGGATCTCCATGAAAAGGAGGTTCATGGATATCCAAATAATCTATTTGTTTTTTCACATCCACGAAACATTCTCATGAGTTTTGTTTTTATTAAATTGCCTTTTATAAGAACTTAAATTTATTTTGGCGTAGGCGATTTAATGTCTAAATTTAAAATACAATGCTATTCTAATTTATTTATTTATACATATTTGATTTTTTTATCTATAAAAAGTAATTTCGGATATTACATTTTATTTTTGATTACTGCTTTTGTAAAATATAGTCAGTGTTGCAGCTCTTATACATCAGCCGCCACTGCCGGGTAAGATCCTTTCCAGGAATTTTGACTTCGGGTGTGTGAGTTAGAGTATAAAGGAGGAAGGGAGAAAGTAGCGCATGCTTTCGATATTTATTTTTACCTTCATTCGATCATGCGGTTGACAGTGGGAATCCCGGTATTCCCGAAACACGTGTCCCGAATTAATCAGTTTATTGTTCGGCGAGGCGTGATCCGATACATAAAGTTCTAAATTAATTCAATAGTTTTGTATTATTTGTAACTTTTTAGATATATTTCAAATTTTCTTACATTCACGTTCATTTTAAAAATTCTGGTGTGAAAACGACCAAAACAATGTGCGAAGGTTGTGGTGCAATTAGGACGACGCTTTCAGCGCAAGCTTTCGCATCTGTGTGCAGTATGTTTAACTTTTTTTATTGTATACCGGCGTACTGTCACATGACATGGTTTTTTAGGTCTGTTGATTTGATTAGGACCCCAATGCAGAGAAAGGTCTCACATCCCTTAACCCCGCGTCCTTGAAGCCTATTGTATTACTCTGCATTCGGTTATTTCCTGATTATCCGAACAAATCTACCCCCCTGGCAAGGTTTAGTAGCGTGTGTGTGTGTCAAATCTTTTTCCGGTATGCAGTAATGGCTTAATGCGTAGCATTCAAAAATAATGTGAGAGGCTGTTTCCTTCTCGTCATTGCATAATCTACACAGTGGCTCCTCTCTGTAGACTCTCATTCTCTGTAGGTGTTTCCTTAGGTTGCCGTGACCAGTAAGTAAACACGTCATCATCCTTATCTGCGTTCTGCTAAGAGACAGTATGTCAGCTGCCAAACGTTCTTCAGCATCTGTTTGCTGTGTTTCTTTCCTGCTACATGGTGCCAGTGTTCCTGGTGTTGGTCCTTCACCCACTCAGTTACCGCACTACGCGAAGCAGCTTTTGCGATCCCGAGACCTGGCTCAGGTCCAATCAAGGTCAGTTTGGATACCTTCCTTGCTACCTGGTCCGCCTGGTCATTGCCTGCAATTCTCCCATACCGCGGCACCCACATCGGCTTGATTGTATTGTGTTTCGCCAGGGTTTGAAGGTCTGGCAGACAGTTCCATACCGGCACGGAAGATATCCGATAAGATGCCAATGCCTTTAAGGCAGCTTGACTGTTGCTGAGAATATAGAGCGGTTGGCTTTGTGGCCCCTGGTGCTTTCTTGCACAGATTTATATTACACGGATCTCAGTTTGAAGCACGGAGGCGTGCTTTCCAAGGGGTACGCGTAGTCTTCGCTCCAGTCTCCCCCCGCATACCCCTGCCCCCGAACCTGTGCTCGTTTTCGATCCCTCTGTGTGCCAGATTCTGGTCTGCTGCGATATTCGTTTCAGCCTTTCTCTCAAAAAGTTTATTGCAGGAGAGTTCAGGAATCGAGTCGCTGCTCATATCTAACACGGGATTTTCAGCAACCCTTGTTATTTTGTTATGTCCTAGGATATTCCCAGGTTTCCAACTACCATTGCACATCGGCTTATATGCCCCCCTGCCTTTCCCCTGATATAAATATCAGGGTAGGTTTAGCATGGTCTCCATAGCTGCAGTCGGTGTGCTCCTTATTGCACCAGTAATACAGAGGTATGCCAATTTCTGAACTCCTAGGAGGTTGGCTGTTGTTTGCCTCTGAATTGTCTTTGGCCACCAAATTAGGTAGCCATAAGTAATCATGGGTCTCACCACTGCAGTATACCACCAGTGTGTCATGCGTGGTGTAAGTCCCCATGATTTTCCTACTGTTCTGCGACTCATCATGAATGGCATTTTACATTTGTTTATCATTCTACCCAAATGCGTATTCCAGATGAATTTGGAATCTAGGGTTAAACCTAGGTATTTAGGTTTCTTGCTTCACCTGCATTACTTTATTGTAGAGCATAAGAGGCTTTAGACCACTTAGTTTTCTCTTCTTTGTGAAGGGGATTAGATCTGTTTCTCCAATATGTAAAGTATTTTATCACAAAACTAAATATTTTCAATTTACAGAGCGTCTCAAAAATATACAAATTATCCCTGTTTATAACTCAAACAACAAAGCAATAACTTCAGAATAACTTACGACCGGAGATTCTATTAAGTTGTCAACATGACAAGATGATAGGCGACGCAGTGCTGCCAACAATCTTACATCAGCGAAATGTATACGTGTCGCTCTCGTTTCATAACGCTTACTTTTTAAAAATTACAAATCGGTTTGAAATTGTGCAAGTGCTATCAAGCTTAAACTGCATTGTACATATGTGATAAACTTACGTAAACTATTCTAATTAGATATTTTAGCTTATAGTTCATATTCGAATTAACAAAAATTTTGTTGTGATATTGAAAATTCAATTTCCGTATGCAATGTTCTCAAATATTCCTTTTTTTTTCTTTCTTCTCCGTAAAGATGACGAATTGCAAATAACCGGCGAGGAACAATTACGAGAGGACTTGAAGGACACCGGAAACAATGCGGAAGCGCCGCACACCGAAGTAGTAGCTTTCATCGACGGTAACGTGGAGTTCGACTCCAGCGTGCCACCTACCGGCGGTCTTAGTGGTAAAATAAAGATAAACATAACTAAACCCTTGCCTGTAATTGCGCCTAAAGAGAGTAATAATAAAGAGTTGAGTAGTGAAAAAGAGAAAACTGCTGAATCTATAGACCCATCCCAACCTTTACCCCCGGGAGAAGAGCCTATCCAATTGAATCTAAAACCTTCGCTGCAGAGCGTCAAACTAAAAAAATTACCTCCCGTGAAAAGAGGCACAGAGCTCACGGGGCTCTGTTCCATTATGTGATTTCGCTTCTACACTTTAATATTAGATATTCCATAATTACTGCGAAAAAACAATACTAATTACTTATTTAATATTAACTGATTTTTCTAAATAGCACTGGTGTAAATATATAAAATAATGATATGTAAATATGAGCAGAAAGCGGACATATTTTGTGTATATTATATATAAATCAATTGCAAAAGGTAGATCTCTAATTTTAGCATGTTCAGAGATGAAGATTTATGATATTTTGTACAAAAAAAGGACAAAAATAGATAAAACCGAAAAAAATAAAGACCTACTGAAGTTGTTTATACTTATTATTATTATTGGGATTACTATTAGTACCACCGCACTATTACTATAATTACTGATTATTAATTGACATTTTGAGAGAGAACTTGTACATTTTGTTTATAAAAAAAAGTTGATTTTCTTAAAACATTAAATATATTATTATCATGGAGAGATTCCTCTTTGTAGAAACAGTTAATTTGAAACCTAAATAAAAAGCTGAATTTGTTTCCACAGTTTGTTTTCTTTATTTTTTATTATTTGTAATGTGTGTATAAAATTGAGGAAAAAAATAAAACGGTTCTGATTACTAGGATATATTTTAATTTCTTTGGTGTAGATATATAAACACAATATATAAGGTATAAATAATTTAAGCTGTTATCCAATATATATAGTAATGAATGAGTAATAAATAAAGTTTCTCTTAAAGAATTTACTGAATTTTTTATTTCCTTATCTCTTCCAATTAGATTTAATATTCAACTTCCTTAAAAACACTTCCTGCGATACTTTTGCTAATTACTTATTCCAATTTACAATTGTTATAAGAGGTTTGTTGTGATAAATTCAATTAACTTTTTTAGTTAGAGAGATGAAGTTATTGACACAAAACCACTTCCATTACACTGTGCATATATGAAATAATTTATTAATATTACCGTATTTGTCTTCCGGTGTTTAATTAGTTTATAATTTGGAAAAGCAACTTCTACATTTCGAAAATTTGTGAATGTAAGCTCAATTGAAAATGTTTCATCATTGTGTTTTATTAGATTCTATGTAAACCTGTTTGAAATTTGATAAAATTTCTTAACTAGTTATACCCGAATCATATACTATACTGAATTAATTAAAACTGCTAATTAATTACTCAGGTGCATTGTTGAATGCTTATTATATTTTAAAGACAAGATGATAGCAGGTAATTGACTGAATTGAAGACTTCAAAATCCAATCACAGGCAAAACTAACATTTCGCTCCACAAAAATTACAAGGTAAGTACGATTTAATATCGACCCTAATTATTATTTCCCTTTAGTATTTTGTACAGATAATCATTTCTAAGTATTAACTTAAAATATATTTTCTTCAGTTTCAATTATCCTTACATAGAAACAATTCCTATTACCGCCATGAAAATAATTTATTTACAATAATAAAAATTGTTGATTTAAGCTATAAGATATTTGAATAGAAATTTAATAAATAAAGAACTTTAGTTTCTTTTTTGAACAATAACAAAATTACGTTGGCTAAACGTATCATGGACTTTTATTAGCTTGTAATTTCCGGCAATTTCAAAGTGGTGTAACGGTGGATTCTATTAAGATTTCGCGCTAATAATTTTAGTGAACGGCAGAACGGTTGAGAAGCTGGTGTTCTTTTAGCAAAAGACTTATGTGTTTTAAAAGTTTTTTTCTGATAATTTTGGAGTGTCGAAGATTAGTGGTGTGATGTGTTTAATTCTTCAGCTACCTACTTTTCATTTAATTTTTACTCGATCCTGATTGAGGTTAGGTATTTAATCTCAAGGTAGGTGGATTTTAATTTTATTGCATTCCTCTTAACGGTTTTACAATTTTCCGATCAATTTAAAACTGACTATAAATCCATTCTATACCTTCTGTAATTTAAGACGAATTAAGTATTTGCAAACTATAAATTAAAAGACTGCTGCGTTTTGTCTACATATATGTATAATGAAATATAAATTGACAGAAAAAACATATGGAGTACTATTTTATATTTTTATTTAAATATAAATTACAAAATCGACAATATTACATTATATAAACACTATACCTACAATTTTGTAATGAATGTGATGTGATACAGAGTGATTGATGTATTTACGTACGTTTAACGCATTGCTTGTGATACATTTTTTAATTAAAATTAACAGAGAACTAAACATATATAATAGCAACCTAATAATAATAATAATAACATTAATAATAATTTAATGGCTAAAATCTGTTTGATATGTATTGCACGTTTTTTTTAAATATACAATTTAAAATATCTTGGAAGATATTTGCAACATAATATACTGTCACAATTTGTAATATCGTAATACCATCATACACCTAAAAAGAAATGAAATGGGTAAGACTAAGGAAACTTTAAAATCCGTATAATATGTAACAGTTTATAATAAATCTAATCTAATCTAAATTACGTGTTATTAAACTTTACGAACTTGATAATTGATTATTAAATTTGATATGCCTAAACAACTTAGTAAAAACTCGACAATTGACAGTTGGCAATCATACTATAGCTGTCGCAACGAAACAGCAGGATTTTGACAGCGATACTATTAAAATCCTACCAACACAACGTCATATTTAGCATATTCATAGTAATGTTAAATCTAATCGCGTAGGATTTATTCAATTAGAGCGTTGCCAGTTGCATAGATAAGTTGTCAACGCACTTACTTGACATTTGTCATTTTGGCCGTTTATTTAGTATTGATAGTCTTCGTATTTTTCAACCATAACCTATCTATATATCGGTCAAACCATATAATATGCTTTGTAATGCGTGGCAACCATGTTAGGAAAAGACGAAATGTCAAAAATCGGTTGTTTAATTGCAAGAGCTTTAATTTAATAATGGCTGCGTTCGAAATACATAACGTTTACAACACGTTTACAACACGTTTACTCAACATGTTTAGTGTTTCCGTACCTACGCTGATTTCAGGATTTGTTGTGATTGTGGTGACAGACGGGAATTTAAGTGTAATAAACGCTTTGAGGTTATAGCGTTACTGTGATTTTATCTAATTTTCTTCACCAAAATTTGCTATGGAGAATGAAATATTTTTTTTATCGAGGACGATTACACCTTAGAAAATTCAAATGATCAATTTTATGAACATGTTAAGATGTTTCATTCGTTTCTGTTGCATTATATAATGTAATCCGTATTCATACGATATTTCGAAATAAGCCATTTCTTAAAACCGTTATAATAGATGTAGGTGGGTATAGATTATGTTTTCCGCTGTTTAAAGCAAGTTTCATATCTGCTGGCAAAAATGGCGTCCGCTTAGTAAACATGTTGTATACAACGCCAGCGCTCAGAAAAAAACACTCAACAGTTGGCTAAACGTTGTGTCTTTCGAACGCAGCCAGTGTTAAATGTTAAAACAGGCTCACTACGGGGTATTGTTCCTTAACAATGCTAGTTTTACATCTTTTGAAATGATATTACGACAATCATTAAAATAATTATAATAATTAGTAAATATTTTTATAATTCTGAAAACTTAACAAAACAATTTCATAACGACCATGTGCAACTTAAACAAACAGATTTTCCCTATCGCGAAATTATAGTTTTCCTTTCTTTTTCACCCGTTTAAATCTGCTGTACTTCCCGGTAAGGAACATTTGCCAATTTCGTTCTTAATGGCAGCTATCAGGGGTACCGCAGGGTCGTTGGGGGCGAACAAACCCTCCGCATTTATGTGCATGCTATCGATTGTCGGTTGCTGTTTTAGAGGCCGACTTAGTATCCCCGCGCTTACGGGCCTCACTAAAGGCGAAGGGGCCTTGCTGTCCCATGCCCCCTTGGGTTCGACGTGCTGTATCATGGAAGGTGGTCGCCTGGGATCCGAGGTCTTCGGCCTTGGTCGCACAGTCGGTTGGATGTCATCGGAAACCCGACTGTTCGAAGAGGAATAGTATAAAATGCACTAAATATATTCTTGTGTAGGGTTTACCTATTTACCGCTGAGTGGCTTTTCACTTCTGACGGCGTAGGTTGCGTTGTGCTTTCAACTGGACTGTCACGTCTGCTTCCAAAGAGGCTGAAGGTGTCGTCTAATAGCTCGTGAAATCTTTTCCTCATTCTGGCGTAATTGTTGCCTACTTTCATTTCGTCGATTCCTTCATCGAAGCTGACACCTGCAACATTTTAGAAATTAGAATCACCTACTGCTGATAATTTCATAGATGCAGACGAAAAACAGTTACAGCTTCGACAGATGAGCGACTTTAATAGCCATTAAGCGTAAATTGGCAATTTGTTTTCTCATGTGTCACGTCGTTATAACACAAATACGGCCATTTCAATTTATGATAAAAACGGATGAACTCGCCGCTGACTCAATCTCGTTTGTAAATTGTCAATTTACTTAATGGCCATTAAAGTTGCCGGTGTGTCGAAGGGAAGTTGAATGAAAACGTGTTTTTTGTTGACATTGTAAAATATCAAAAATAAAAATCGTCCAATTGCAGTCAACAAAGTCGTTAATCAAAGAATTGTGCATGAAAGTACCATGTTGTAGTCGTTCACGGTGCATATTCCAAACAACAGGACCAATCACGCCTGGATCTTGACAAGTACCGATACTACCATGGCGTAACAGACTAATATATTTCTTGTTATTGATATCTGATAATGGATCTTCAGTGATGTCATCAGATATATCTAGATGCAACACGCTCACTGGTTCTAAGACTTTGTTTAACGGTTCCGGTATGTTACCCCTGAAACATTTCTCATTCTCCGAGCTTAGATTATAATAACGGAAATGTAAATGCTTACCTCGGGAAAGATTTTACGGATGGCATGGACAAATATGACTTCGGGCTGACGATGCTACTATCTCCATTATCCATTAACAGTCCGTCAGGTGAATTCCTCCTTGTGCCATCGCTACTGGTATCGGAATCTGCCAGATTGGGCTTGCAGCGTTTTAGATTCAAAGGCACCGTCTTGTTGGTGGGTCCCTTGGATATTAAATTCCTCCTCGGTGGACTTCGTTGTTTCTTACCTTTCATCAATGGTGAAATATCTATACTACTTGAACTGAAAGGGAAATAGAATCAAGTAGGAAATTCCTATTTTACTTTATGACTATACCTGGTTGTCCTGGAAGTAAATGAACTCTGAGATAATCGACTATTATCACCACTGCGCAGGGTCTCATTCGAAGTTTGCGCCCTGAAGTTGATGTAAGTGGGTGAATCTTCATTTCCAAACCCTCTATAACGCTTTCCATCACTACTTTTTTCTGTATGAATAAAAGCGTCTTTATCTTGAGTGGTGCTACGATGCTCGAAGATTTGTCTTCTATTCTCCGCTCCCAAATTGTTGGATTTTTTCTTTTTCTTAGTGATGCACAAGGAGAGGAAAGCTACCGCCAATAGCAAGACGAATAGCACAGCTAAAGAAGATCCAATGAAGAGCCAGGTGTTTTTGGAGCTGGATAGACCCTGAGGTTCTGATTCTTTTAAATATGCTACAAGAAATGTGATTATTACCAAAGAATAGAACAAACTATCTGGGATATTACGTTCTGCTTTTATTAAGAATGGATATCCCAATTCTTCAATTACTTCATTATCGGAGATGAGCCGCATATCTTCAGCTGCTGTACTTGCTGGGACGGGCTGTCCAGATACAGTCACGTGATACAAAACCTCAATCTTTTTGTCACCATTGATGGACGATTTGGCTATATCGTGTATGTACACTTTAACTGGCTTATCTTGACGTTGGATCTGTCGTTTACTGCGTTTTTCAATACCTAGGTGTTGCTCCTGTTGCCTGAATTGATTTCGTAAATTAAATCGTTATGTAACTGCGTTTTTGTTACTTCAAAAGATCGGTACCTTTGGAATGCCCTGCGGTATAATTTCGCCAGACTGTTTCTGAGATCGAATAGCACTGGATCTTTACCGTCACTTTTCAAGACTGTCAAGAGCCAGTACTGCCTGTCTGCATCCAGACCGTCTTCGTCGGTGGAATTGTCATAGTCGCCGTTGTATACTGAAGTGGGGTTGATTTCTCCATTCGCTGGAAGGGTTGGGGTGCAGTTTATGACGCAATTTGAGGGTGGTTTTATTGTCTGAAGATTTCGGATTTTAAGATTAAGAAAATTAGGAAGAAAAATAGAACAACAAAAGTAGAAAGTATGGACTGATTCGTGACCTGTTTTAAATTTAGTGGAAATGGTTACGAAGGGTCATGAAAAAGAAAAATAGCAGAAAACATTTTTCAGTCAAATTAGAAAGAATTAGCATTAAAAAGTGTTTCCATCAGAAATGATTTTCCGTTTTTTTTTTCTGAAACAGTGGTCGAAGAAATTCTACGTCTAGACTTTAAAAAAAAATATTTGAGAATTTTGAAAACTCTACCGCGAATAATATATGTTTTGATTTCGTTTTCTGAGGAATAATTCAAATACTTTTGTAGTTTTAAAATGTATTGATTTAAAACACGATTGTTAGTTAATTTGGTTTCATGAAGTTTAGTTGTGATCAAATTATTGATTAAACACTTATCTTCTAATATCAAAGAATTTTTATTCAATTGAGGAATTTCCTAACAATATCTGATATGATATGATTCCTGAATTTGTGAATTCTAAAAGTTCTTTCGGGAATAATTTCCAGTCGTGCTTTTCAGTTACAGTCCCTTGAACCCAAGGAATATTGTGAATGTATTTCATGTATACTATATGTATAGGTATTCTCTGATATCCAAGTCATTAGTTAACACAACTTATCGATCAGCGATTTACTGGAACGCGAATGCCTTCTCATCTAACACGACAAATCGCCTGTTACTCCCCCCATGTACGAATGATGCATTAACCATCTGCTTGTTTATGAACTCGTGCAGTATTTTACACGGGGTTGTTTCGTAGGTAAAGAAGCAGAACACGGGCGAGTCAATATTTGCCGGTTTTTGTTTGTTGGTTCGATACCAGCATATAACACTTGGATGCGTTTCGAACTACTGACCCTGTTAGCTGTTTCCGTAGACGAAGTGTCCGCGTATACCGTCGATAGGATGGTTTTGGTCTCGTAAACTATGGAAGTCCTTTCCTCTTCCGAAGGTCCGTCACCAGAACCGGTCCAGAAGAAGTCCTCGAGCCTATAGGATCTTCTGGATTGGTAATTTCGTTCGAATAATATCAATTCTGTAACAGAAAAGTATATTGCGAGCGAAAGATTTTTAAGTGATTCGAAGGTCGTGTTAGCATTTGTCCTTAGTTTGATTGTTGATGATAGGTTACAAGATTTGAATGAGTTTGGGATTCCACCTTTTTGAAATATTTTGCATTGGGTGACCAGTTGCTGTAAACTATACATATGAAAATGCTTATGATGGGCATTTTGGGAATGGTAAGTGATATAATATCTGTTGAATTTGGATTCGTTCTTTCTGAAGTTTTGCTTATCCAGATTACTTCCCTGATTTTAAAGAAACGCTGAAGAAACAATCTTTTTCCATTTTGGTTTTTAATTTTTCCTCCTAGTTAAAGAATAAAGCAATAAAATTTCTGCCGACAGTTTTAGTGGGCCTTTCAATTACGCTGACAGGTATTATGCAACGTTTCGAGCATTCATTCAGCTTCAGCCACAATTTCTTAAATACGGCGAAAATTCTATCTCATCAACAAGAATCTTTGACTTTGACGAGAGCATTCTATTTCTTGCGAAAGTCAAAGTTGAAGAATCCTTTTCCCAAATGCTTCTTTATTCATAATTTTACTTACAGTTTTTTTAAGATTAATTTCGACGATTTACGCTTACCTGCAGATTGGGATATAACTTTGCTTTGCCCGTTTCATAAAATCTCCTGCTTAATCTATAAGTTGGTCTATACAAAATTAAAGATAGTACAATTTAGAATCTCTTTTTATTCATATTTATCGTAAGTGTAAATTAATGTCGCTAATGTTTTACGAATTCTCTGAATAGATAGAATAAACATTCTAACAACAAATCGAATTATTAATGTTCATTTCCCGCTAACACACATTCAGTTAATTTTCAATTTCTCCAAATGTGTTGCAACACCCTCTACAAGTTCTGTAGATCAATTTCACAAACTCCAGATAGGTTTTCGTGCCTTGCACGTTCTGGTAACATGCGGAGGTTCATGAACTTCCAAATCGTATCCGGAAATGCAAATTGCACGTGGTTTTAAATTTACTCAGTTAACTTCTATCCTTCGCGTGCAAATATATATGCAAAGCTTTTCCTAGAAGTTATTATTATTTCCATAACTATTTATTGAGCATTTCTGCTACTCATCTCAATTATTATTTATTAGTCATGTGTAAATAACGGTTGCAATGAACCATTTGATGTTTTTATAGCTACTTTTATGTAGTTTGAGGTAATAAACGGCAAAATAATATTTGTATCATGAATACTCTACCTTGTGAAGGTTAAACTAATTTTAAATGATTCGTCAATACTTTTATCTATTTAAAGTTGGGATTCGTTTATTCTGACTGTATTTTGCTTATCTTGCACCAACTAACCAGAACAGGACCGAAATGTTCTGATAACAAATTTTCCTCCAAAATAATGGACGTTAGTTTTTTTCATCAAAATTTCACGGAAGCGTTTTGCGTCAATGGTACCGTATAATTTGTATGTTTCGATATTTTATCATACTGGTTTTAGGAAGAGGTACCAGATGACCTGATTTCACGCTTGAGTTGTCCACTGCATGTGTCATCACCTGTAATAATGTACATACGTGATTCAAGGATGGTAGAACATTGAAAACTGTAATCGGCGTTGCTATCTATGGGTTGAATATTCATAAGTTCGTTTGTGATAGGATACTTTTACATAATGCACATTGTATGTACACTCATCCGTAGATATTTTAAGTTTAAATGGAAGATTGTTAGTAACTCCTGTAGTAAAAATACATATAGAATGTATTTCGTCCTTGTAATTCTATAAGCAAGTTAAAATGCATAAATAAGCCGCGAAGACAGATCCTAATGAAATTAGCGCTTTTTTATCGCTCTTTGAAATGATAATTAGGTTCTTGTAAACATTTATTTGTCTGTTGTGAAGTCAGAGAGACTAAACATATCACCATTTGTTTACTTAGTTTTTGCATTTCCAGTAGTAAAAAAATCTTGGCGCCATGATGAGTTGAGAAGAATTCCTTTACAAAAAATTTGTGTGACGAAGAGAGTTACATCTAACCGGAGATGATTAGATTAAATACGTAAATGATTGGTACGTGCTGTTGATAACAATCTTGCAATTGATTCTAAAGAATATTTGCATTACAATTTGTTTGTTTGGAATATGCTTTGGTGGCAAAACATGTGAAGGAAATATTTAACATTTAAGTTTGATTTGGTACAAGGCCATAGTAGCAAAAAAATATTTTAATGGACTCCCAAAATCTCCCTGAAGAATCCATAACCATATCGAAAAGGGAAATTCTCATGAAAGATATTGCCAAAGGCCATCGACTTTTAATAGTATATTGTATTCATCTTCTATTTTATATTGGAAGTATTGGAGATTTCTTTATGTGATTATCATCAATTAAATAAAGCGAAGCCTCCAGACGTATATGTAATTATATCAGTAGCTAAATCTTCAGAAGATTCTGTACCATAAATGGTAATAACTAAAATAAGTTTCCACGATGCGAATCTTTGAAATCTAAATAGTAGATTACTATTGTAAGGTCTATTCAATCATTTGCTGTGTGTGAAACCTTACAGTTGAACAATGCTTTTCAGATTTGTTCAGATGTTTAGTAATGTTATTACCTCTCAAGTTGTAGATGTTACAATAAATGTTGAAGAGTATAACAAGTATACGATCAATTATACTAGACGCGGCCAGAGCAAATATGATCTGAAAAGTAGTTAGAATTGAAAACGACAAGAGGTATACAGGGACAAGAACTGAAGATCAAAACAGATTATAAACTTGACCAGTTTGAAAGAATTCAAATTATCTCGGGTAAATAAAAAGAGAGTCCAGCAGCTGGAACGTTGACAGATGGAGTATGATTCGAGGAAATATCACATAGAACTAGAAAGATCAGGGTATATAGATGGGTGGTGTTGCTTTTGGCCCTTTTATACTGCTCAAGAGTAGGAAAAACTCGAAAGGTCGGTGAGGGAAGTTCTTTGGAAAATATTTGGTAGCAGCAGTGATGTGCATGGTGTACAAGAATGAACAAGGAGACGATTGACATATATATATATATATATATATATATATATATATATATATATATAACATATAGGCAAGTGAGTATAACACAAAGTGGATGAGCTCAGAGTGAATCAGGGTAAATAGATGATTACAGAGCCGTAAAAGAATAAATATCATAAACCATGGACATGGCAAAAGGAAGCGTGGTTGAAGAACATCTGGAGCCAGGAGAAGTCATAGAATGAGAGTGAAAAGCGAAAGATTGGAAAAAAACGGAAAATAGTGATGAAAAACATCGATGACCTGAGTAACATATGCTTACCCGCTCCATGCGTTAGCGTCGCCAATTGCGCTACGTTAATTTCACTTTTATTGGCGCTACCGTCGTGTTGTTGTTGTTTTTGTTGTCCATCATCAACTTTTTCACCAGCATCACACTCGCACACGATAATACAACACCAGCACATCACCAGCCAGCACCACAACCATAGCTTCGACCCGTCGCTCCGTCGCCTTCCCAACCGTCCCCATGGCATGCCTCCCGGTCCTGGAAGAACCAGCGGACACCGCACTTCCTGTTACGTTTGTGCACCTGGTTTTCACCGCGCGACTCATGACTCCGATTGCGCGCTGCGCGTCACATTGATCAAACTACCTCTTCAGGTGTCATGCGCGGCCGTGCCTGATGTGCGTTGTTCCATTGTGATCCGTTTCGATGTTGTTTCTTGTCTGCTCTTTATTTTGTTCTGTTTTGGTTCTCTTTGTTTGGGTTCGGTTTTTGCTCTATTTCAAACGTGTAATAGGATGGTGGCACTTCTTCGCCGTTGGCGGTGCGTAACGCTGTTTGTATCGCGGTAAACCAGAAGCGGTGTTAAGGACGAACAGAAAGGGAGATAAACTACTGGTTTCCAAACGGTTGAGCACGATACAAACATAACAACGACTATGAACTTTGCAACGCAGGAAATAGGAATTTCGGATAATGTACAATGTGGTGCGAAAGAATATTTTCCAAACATAAATTTCGGTTTAACGAACTTCTTGCGAATAATAAGTATGAAATATTGCACAAAACAGTACAACCACAAGCGAACACATATTCACTTGACTTTGGAAAATGTATAAAAGTATGCAATACTATATTTGCTCAATAAAACACCCAATCAAAAAAAATGCAGACATATGCTTTGTCTCCCTTTGACAATTTGAAAATCCTTGGAATAAACCATACAAAAAAGTCATTGTACGGTAGAATAAATAAAATGTACTTATTAGGACAAGAAAAATCATATCTAACATTAGGTTTCCTAGTGATTTATGTCGTTTGTAGAAGCTGACGAGAAATAAATAAAATCTAGCATCACGTTGTGACTTGATTTGTGACCGTTACGGACATTCCCTTTTCGTGCGTTTCACAATATTTTCCCCTTTCGGCCGTTCAGTTTATAGATGGGAAGTGAATGTGTTTTTGAACTCTCGTTTCGTGCGTCAATTTTATATTTTACAGGAAATTGGGAAAATAAAAACAAAAAAGTACTTTTACTCTATGTAGAGTAACATTTATCTAATCTCAATGAGTGTTATACAATACTTAATTAAAATTAAAAGTAAATCTATCTATAATTTTACAATATATTTCAGCTTGTCCAATGTGTCACAAAGATTTTGTCTATTTTCAATTATGTTCAATTATGTTTTTAACCGCCTATATAATTCACAGTATTTTTTGCTCTTTTAGGGGTACTCATGCACACAGAATCTTGCAGGAAAACAGAATTTTAATAGTGAATTTCCTCCTGAAGAACTTTCATTAATTCAAATATATTGGAATGTGCTTTTCTGATCCGTCTGATGAGTCTGTTATGCCATCCTTCTACAGAATTTGTAGTCCGATGACGTTCTTCATCGCAAGTCCATATTCGGCGAGAATTATCAATCCGTTGATCAACAAAATAATCGTTAAATTTAGCAATGGCTTCATAGGTAGGAGAATTTTCCATTATGGGCTAATGCAGCACACTTCCTTATGTGGTTTTTTACTTCCTATATACTATATACTATATACTTCCTATATATAGAGCTTTGCCACACTAATGCGTCGCCCTGTATATAGCGAACTTAAATGGTAACTTATCACCAATTAAAATTTATATCTTTAATACTCCCTAATGACGAATTAATTTGATGAAGTAATTACATCTCAAAAGACCTAAATACTTCATTGCTGATTGGTTTTTATTTGCAGTATTTTAACATCCCTAAACGATAACGAACTAACAAATGTAAGAAAGATACTATGAAAGATATTTATAGAAGCAATTGTAAACAAAAATATTTCCAGTTAATTTGCACCCATGTTAAAATTTCCACTTTTTTCTATAATGACATTAATTTGCTTATTATGGTTAATTTGCTTATAATTATGCAATGGAGAATATAATATCTTCTGTGGTTATAGTCTTGTAGGGTAATAAATTAACTTGCTGACATATCTAGTAAATAGTATGTATTCAGTTGACGGGCAGGTAAATTCCTTGTTGTTCGGAGTTGTTTGTAAACCTTGGGATTCGTAAGCATACAATTGTTAAAGCTATTGTTACAAAAAATATATCACATCTTTAAAATTGTAATTAAATACAAATAGGCCAACATTCAGACTACAGATTTTAGAGTCATTAGATTGTCGTTTTATGTATTTTTATGGAAATTTTTTCTTTCTAAATTAGTTAACGTAAACTGCGACTCATTAAAGTTTTTATTGAAACTTTAGGTTGTGCTATTATCAATAAAGACATGTATACATCATTCACTTTAAGAGAATAGCGTTATATTTTGCACGTTTGCTATTGGTTAATACGTAAGGCCAAATTACACTCAATAAAGAAAGCTGTCTGTGCATACGAAATTTATGTTGGATAAAATGAAATATTACCGATCGTTCCGTTTTTGGCGGTATTATACGGACGCCAATTGCAGCGCTATCTACTATATTCTTAAAGTGAATGCATAGTAGCTATTTACAATGCGTGCACCGGTAAGTTTGCGTTGCAAGTTTAAATACTTTTTCCAGTGTAGAATATCAGGATTACTCTTATCATACAATTTCTTAGATAAATTACTCGAAAAAAGGAAGCTGTGGTATTTGTATTTATAAAACATTATTCAGTAAGTAATTAAATTTTCATTAAGCAAGCTTTACAGTAAATGGGAAAGTATGCTGTTCTTGAAAATACGTTTTCGAATGAAGTGTATACAGGGTCTCCCAAGTTGAGTGGCCTATTAAAATATTTTAGGCAAGGAAATACACAAAAATTCTGAAAATAAGTAGACTACGCTTGGCCAAGGTGAGCTTTCAGAGTAAATTATTATCACTTTTTCATCACTTTCGGTTGACCGGAAGTCGCCATTAACTTTCCTATTTTAAATGGAATGTTATAATTTTCCCTATACCTAAATGTAACCGATTTTGGAATATCTTCAAATTTATGGAAAAAATCGTTTCGGTAGCTTTTCATTCAAAAAAAAGTTTTTACGACACTTTTAAATTTCAAGATTTGAGTTGCTTATCATTTGAAGGTATAACCCTTAGGCTTTCAAATCATAGCCTAGATATCCCTGAAAATTTTACAATCTGGTCGCGTTTGAGTGCTTGAGGTGGTAAATAGTATTTACCAAGCATTCGAAGAAAATCTTTATACGGAAATTAATATGCTAGATCTATCAAAAGCATTTGATTCTGTGCTTACAATGAGTTAGTAAAAGATTTTCTTTTATAATTGTTTATGAATATTAGTGTTGGTTTTTAAGTGATAAAATACAAATGAATAATTTTATTTATTCTCATTGAAACTTATTGCGAAAAATTGGGTTAATTCTAGGAAAATATACCATCAAAATACACAATTATCAATAACAGGAAAATGAAAAGAAATAGGTATAGGGAAACCTTAACATTTTGTATTTATAATAATGTCTATAATCCGAATTTGCAATAAAAATTATAACATTCCATTTAAAATAATGCAGACTTCCGGTCAACCGGAAGTGGAGCAAAAGTGAAAGTTCACTATGGCCTAGGGCAGTGTACTTATTTTCAGAATTTTTGTACATTTCCACCCCCAAAATATTTTAATAGGCCACTCAATTTGGGAGACCCTTGGGAGGGATCGACGATTAGTTCCATAATCTCGTAGTAAAATTACTACGTGTAAGTCAAAGCTCTCTAATTTAGACGAAATAAAATACTTTAATAATGTCCTCAGGGTATATAACATCAATTTACGTCTTATCCCTGTTTTCAGATACTTATTGAGAAAAATTACAAACGTTGGATTTTTGGAGCGGAGCGTCTCTTTATGAAAGCCGTAAATAGTCAATTTCTTGCCTAAAAGATTGAGTTTTATTTTAGATAGAAGTTTATAAGCCTCGGACTAAATACGTTTTGTACGTTAAAACTTTTTTTTTCTTTCTTAATGGACAGTTCCTTTTGACAGTTTTATAGTTTCTATATAGTATTGTTACCTGACAAATTTGGCACTTTATATATCAGATTCACCCTGTATGTAGTGATCCATCTTTTATTTATGAAGCTATACCTTTTTTCCTCGATCTTTGTTTGGTTTGCTTATTCTCTCGTTTCGTCAAAAACTTGTGAATCCCCCTACAATCGGGATTCACTCTACCTATTTCGTCGCACACAAACCTCTGCGAAGATACAATCAAATTCTTTCCCTTCTTAAGTCTATCGTCGGATCTGCGGAAATTGACGCGCAATTCTACATATTCTGGATTAACCAGTGCTGGCGGCGCTCGATACACGATACACGCCGCTAAAATTACCAGCCAGTTTGCGACCAGTACCTTGACAACATCGTAGGCGATAAGATCGCAACCGATGTTAGCCTAATAGAAAGTGAAACCTCGCAACCATCCCACGAGCAGTTCACGTATGCTCACGTCAGAAGTAATTTAAATACAGTAGGCAAGCAGGTGACAATACAATGTGTTTAGAGTGGAAGTTGTTCGTACTTTTACTGGCGACCGCCTCGTTCTTCTGCGCTAACGAGAGTGCCACCAATAAACCCGCCTTGGCTCTGGATCGTGTGGTCTTTCCGGACGAATACCGGCCCGGTGTTGAATTTCATACAAACCATTTTCATCACGTCCATCCCCAGGATGAAGATTACGATGACAGGACGGCAGGGAAACCCGGAAATTCATTAACGAGCGGAACGAATCCTAAAGACGTTAACCTTACTCGTGTGAGTTGATGTAAACAGGAACGTGTTTGCTTAAAATTTTACATTAACATCTTGCTTACTGATCTACGAAAATCTAATTTAAAACATTTAAAAACATGTTTTCATATACACACATTAGAAAAAAAGATTTATTTTAACAATAACAATTTGTAATTTGTTTATGATAGTTTTCTTTTTGCATTTGAACAACCATTCAATTATTTGATCAAACCTATCTTTTCTATTCAATTAAATTTATGTGCATTGCAACTCTAATTTATATTATCGTAATATTCCAAATCGATCACCATTTCAACTTATTGAACATATAGTTTGCAATGTACGAGATGCGAGTGTTAATAAACTAAAGACGTGGAGAAGTTTGAGAAAGTGATTTTACCATGGAAAAATATGTATTCATAAAATTTAAAATTTACTGATGCCTTATCCTTGCTTTAATTATAAAAAAAAATGTCGCCGTGTGCTTCCCTACAGATGCTTGTTTCTTTGGATGGTAGAGTTCGTTTGTGCGTCCATTGCATTGAATCTGTTTTGTTGAACCTCCAGTGGAATACCCACGTTTCATTGGTTTTTCATTGGTTTTTCATTCATGGAAAAATCTCGCGGTCATGAGTTAAAACCGCCAAGTTTTCTCCGCGCAAATTTCTTGTCTTCCCCCAATTTTTGGTCAATAGTCGGAATTCTCTCGCGACCCAGCGCGCTAAGGATTCTCTCCGAATCCTCATGCGAAATTGTCGAAACGGATGTTTGTGTTATTCCTATTTTATTTGAGATAATCGAAACTTTGATTCGACGATCCATTACACCATTTGTTCAATTTAATTGTCGTTCTCTTCGGTCTTCCACAGATCGGCCACATTTTTGGCTCACAAATGCATTCTCTATCCTATTTGAATAAGATTTGAAAACCTACATTATATTGCATGGTGACAAGGATTTTGTATATAAATGTACGGTGAAATAAAATTAAACAGAAAATAGTTGGCAGCACATTTTGGAAAACCCCTATAATAATTCAAATAATTTTATATTGGCTGCAGAGAATTAGCCAGTGCAACATATTCAGTTTATTTACTATACAAGAATAGGATGGTATCCGTTCTACAATAGGGGCTCACCAACAAGTAACAAGTAACTATACAAGACATCTCACAATACCCCAAGACGTCAAAACTCACGCAGTAAATATAATATTACGTGGGTTCCAAAAAAGTGCTGTTACCTATTTTCTAAAGCATTACTGTTTTTTAAAAGTTCCGAAAATTGATACACAAAACAGAATTTACGTTTAACAGCTCTAATTGATTGTATAGGGTCCGGCAGGGATGTATGACGTTTTAAAAAAAATGAGAACTCAGTCATTTTTCTATGACATCAAATATTTTTAACAGATTTGGTAGAGTTTGTCAGTTTTTTTTTATAATTTGTAAAAACGTAAAAAAAGCAATTAAGTGCGGAAGATGACGTCCTCTAGGTGATGACCGTTCTTATCTCTGCACTCCGCCAGATGTGTAGTCAAATTGTTCATAAATCTTCTTGCCGAGCTGAGAAGACGTCGTATTCCCATTGGAAGGGTATTTTTCCAGCAAGACGAGGCAACTTGCCATAGTTTAAGGCAGCTTTGCACAGGGCGACTCATTTCGCTGCGCGGCCTCCACGATCGCCTGACCTGTGCCCCTGCGACTATTTCCAATGGGGGACCTCAAGGCCCGTGTTTTCATTGAGAAACCCCGTGAAATTCGTGCGATTCCAGCCAAGATGTTACAAAGAGGTATGGACAACTTGACTACTTGACTGGAGGAGAGCAGAGATAAAAGCAGTCATCATCTAGAGGACGTCATCTTATGTACTTAATTGCTTTTTTTTACGTTTTTTCAAATTATGAAATGTAAACTATTCCCAGGAGTATATTTATCTATTAAATCTGTTAAAAAAAACAAAGATTTGATTTTATAGAAAAATAACTGAGTTCTGATTTTTTTAAAAATCGTCATGCATCCCTGCCGGACCCTGTACTAATGCAAAAGGCATCTGCCGAGATAGCGCAGTGGTAAGAGCGCTAGGCATGTGTAGCGGATGTTGATGGTTTGAATCTCCGTTGCGGCAATCGATTTTTATAAAGATCGATGCAGCAAGGGTTCCCGGTACCTCTCGTGGTACACTTCAGTGTTGAGGATAAATCAACACTGCTGCCTTCTTACGGCGAGGAGAGGCAGTAACAAGCCGTACACTTCACACATACACAACACACATTTACACAAACCTAATGTAGAGTGATACAATAGGCCTCCAGGCCGCAGTGTTAAGTCTCTGCATTACGATACAAACAAACAAAAACAAACTAATGCAAAAGGCATCATCAGTTTTTATTTTCGGTAACTCACTTTTTCAAAGGACCTTAGGTTTAACGACATTTGTTTTTTTGCAAAAGTCACTGAGGTTTACATTTCTGCAGATTGTGTACATCATTGTTTTTGTCAAAAAAACAAATGAAATTTTTTTTTAAATACACATTGTTGTAAGGTTTGATAATGATACGTTCTGGGTCGAAACTGCAATAACAGTTTGTTACAATAATCGCGATAAAAAAGCAAAGTATATTTTTATTTTATTCATCAAGGTGATTAATTATCACGAAGTAAGAGCTTCCACAATCAATTATCTGAAATGACCAATCCAGATTTTCATATTATGATTCATCGGAAAACGCTCTAAATTGAAAATTTTAAAACATTTTCCATAGAGTGCTTTTCTGTATAGTCTACATGAATCAATTTGTTTATTATTACAAATACAAAATCTTAAGCCAACTTATAATTGGTGCATGTATAATATCACTCTTGGATCAGAATTGATAAATTTTCTTTTAGATTTTGGTGATTGCAGATTCTAGATAAACCATCATATTGCATTGGTGTAACTGCACAATAATTGCAGTACATTGTATACATGAGAAATAACAATAACCTTTGTAATTAAGTCGAGAGTAATTGAAGAACTGTTATATCATTATTTTTTTCCCTATCTTCACAACAAGTTCAAAACTACCAAAATGAGTATGAGGGTAGACACAAGACCTACATATAAGAAAGACGATTGAAGCTGGGTGCTCAAAGACATTTGCTCGAAAAAGGCTGTTGAATGCAGGTACCTTAATTCAATTGTTAATAGTCCAAAACTCACAAATTATTGTCAAAAATTCCCATAAAAAAGCCTCCTCGTTAATAACTACTAAATATTTTACTTTATTAATTCACTACTCCTATAAATTCGGAAATTCTGTAAATATTACAGCCAGCAGATGGATTTCCATTGAATCGAATTCATTGGAAATCCAGTTCTTGTTTGACACAAAAAAGGCAAAGTTAGATTACACATATGCAAATACTTCGAATGCATTTATTCCTATAAAAAAATCTAAATTGTAATATAAATTGCCGGTGTTTTTTACGTATTATTACCTAAAGATTGAAGCGGTAGGGAAAACCCATATTAAAATTTATCACCAAGTTTCAGTGAATATGGATGTAATATTATTATTGCTCGGCAATACTATATCAAGAATGTAAAAATATGCACCTTCCACTAAATACCCTCTTACAACTTGCATGGTTACGGATAATCATAATTCATCCATATTTGCTCTACCAGTACCACGGGCGGTTTATGCAATATGTAAGGATGTAGTGGAAGTAAAAAGCCGAACAATAATTATTATTATTGCAAAGTTGCAAATTCGGGATTTTGAAAATTCCATTTTCATATCCACCGTTTGAATCATATGTTAACTCTAAAAATGGTTAATTCTAGAAATGGTTTTTTTTAAAAATTTGTTAGAAATGCTGTTTTGGGCGTAGAAAAAAAAACCAAATAAATTTTACAAATTGGTAACCTAACTTCACCTCACCTCGATACCGAAAAAGATGTGTTCAGTTTTGGAGTTTATAGGAGGTGCTTTCAAACATACACTTAAACTACAATGGCCACGAAAAAATCTGCAAGTTTGAATAAATTCGTCAAAATGGAATATGTATATACAGGATGTTTACGGTCCGGTCTTGTGATTTTATTTTCAAGGGGTGGTTAAACATCTTGAAATTAGGCCATTAACGTAAAAATATCTTAACAGAGTGGAATAATAAGAGATATTAATGTTAACAAAAAATTCGTAGCTTTTTTAAAGTGGTGATTAATCATGTACGCTGAGCGGTTACCTAACAGGCCAACACCTATTAAACAAAAATTCACCGCTCTAGTAATCTGTGCACGAGAAACACGTCAAGGTCGAGATGGTTGGTCCTGGCCGACACCAACGAATTTTGGATGCCGAAGAAGAAGTCTTAAGTCTTGTCGAAGAAGATCCTTCTAGTAGTACTCGAAAAATATCTCGCCAAGTAAATGTATCAAATCGAATTGTCTGGC
>JARFOC010003553.1:0-11369 GCA_031763485.1 Osmoderma eremita | reverse complement strand
GAGCGGATGGTCGCGAGGGAACACCGGAAAAGTGTTGAAACGGTGTTAAATCTAACTCCGTATTTTTATCTGTGTAGCATTAATAATAAGAAAGTTAGCAATAGTGCCCCGAAATTTTTGAATAGCCTGTATAAGGGAGATATTAGAAGTACAGATGGAATATGATCAACCCCATCTGTCGGAATTTAACGCAAACAATCTACTCTACTACTCTACTCTACTTCTATCAATGTTACGTACGGTAGGTTTTTGCCGATTGACTGCGCAAATTTAAAATGAAAATGGATACAGGGTTACCTGTACGTATGCATTCTTCGGTGTGGCAAACGTGGTCACTCTTATCCATGTATGGTGCTCCTAAAAGTACAACACCGGCCACTAGAACGAGTAGTAAACTGATGGAAAGGAAAATAAGCAATGAGAATCTCAGAGATTTTGCTTTTGTCCTGGAACAAAGGTATAAGATTCAGGCTTTTGTATGAAATTCTTATATACATGCATATAACCAGTGGCGACCGGTACGGGGTGGCAGGGTGGGCGGTGTCCACTCATTCGAGATGCATATGACGAATGCATCTCGAATCTCAATGACCTTCATCTGACAGACGAATGTTTTTTTTTTGAATATGTATTTTATTTTATTTATGTAAGTATCTACTTATACATACGAACGTTTTATTTGACAAACCTATCACAAAGTAGTTGTAATGTTTAATATTAGTACAACTATGTCCAATTTTGTTGCAATCTACAGTCACTCGCAAAATTGAGCGTACACCTACCAAAAAATAAAAGCAGCGTGGTTTTGCAAAAAATATTTATATAACAAGAAATACAAGTAATATTTCAATATATGTACAAATTCAACTTCACGATTACTGTCAACAAAAATAAAATGCAATGATATTAACATCCCTGTTATGAAAAACTGAAAATAAAGACACATTATGCTACCGCAAAATTAAGCAATTAAACAATAATTTGTTAACTGAAAACGTAGAAATGTTGAATAAAACATTTTTTACTGACGAAGCTACATTTACCTTTGTTTTGTTTGTCTTAATTAACAATTGAAATAAAATAATTTCTTCATTCAAAGTTGAAATTTTGCGCTTTATTAAAAACATCACCAATTTCTACTACATCGTAACATATATATAACAGTTTCATAGTAGATAATAAATGGTGAGGTGAACGCTCAATACTTCCGTGATGTATCCTTTATTTATTAATTGAAAAATACTAAATATCCTTTCCATTAATCCATTAGTTATTGATTCCGTTACAAATCCTCATGCACAAAACCTGACACGAATGCAGTACCCTCAAAAGATCAACTGACTTGTATCCAAACGATTGCTCATTTTACGTGATTTGTACGAACTGAAAGCCCGTACACGTACTGCATGTGATATGACACTTCACCTTTGTTATGTTGTTTTGTTTGTCTTAATTAATCGTTAGAATAAAACAATTTCTTAGTAGATCCTTTAAAGCGTGATAGCCAGAGATAATTAATTAATAATAATGGGGTAATTGCACTGGTCATAGATCTACACTGACGACGCGTTAACGTATAACTGGTTGCCTACTATGTCGCTTAACGTTACCTGTAGAAAATACCAATGTGTAACGTTACAAAAAAAAGCACTGTATGTCTCCGATTAAGGGTTTAACAGCAACGGTTGAGAATATAAAAGTCGTACTTTTATAGCTCAAATTCAAGAGTAGAACCATCCTGCGCAGATCTCAATAATAATAATAACAATGATATTTGCAACAGTTAAGATTTGGATTTAACTGCCTGTAGGGAGCGAGCAGTAACGTTTAGACTGCATAAAGTATGTTTCTACCTTACAACAAATATTGCGTTGCAAACAGACGGAGTGCACAGATGATGAGTCTCGGAACAATTCTGGTTATTGCAAAACCTAGGACGTCTGCATCTGAAGCAATTCTAGCTTTACGACTATAAAGTTTACGATTCAAGGTATGCTAGCGTAAGTTCCAGAAGATACTAAATATTAAAACTAAACTATCGTTGCTTATGCGTGGATATACCAGAAATTGGAAAAAGTTTATTATTGCTTTTGCTATATAAAAACGTAGGAGACATATGTTTGAAAATACCATCTTTAATTTCGTTCGTCGAAAGAAAAAAAATTGCAAAATTTCTACCAAAACGAATTTTATGTCGAGGAGATTATATTATCGCGAAGAGAACTGGAATAAATATATGCTAATGGAACCTGCGTTGGAGGAAATTTTATTCAATCTCGACCAAATGGTTTTCTCAATATTTCTAGCGAGGTGGATTATAATAGAAACGGGTGAATGCATAATTTAAATTTTCCAAACATCCGTCTCGTACACGTACCAAATATTAACCTTACTCCCTCATGTAATATGACGTATAAAGATGTAACACAATTTGTAACAACGGATACAAGCGAACGAAACTTACGGGTTTTTTTTTTGTAACGTTGCACAGGTATTTCCTACAAGTAACGTTAAGCGACATAGTAGGCAACCAGATATACATCAATGCGTCGTCAGTGTCAATTTTTCTATCAGACAGGATTTCAGAGTAACAAAGCAATGAAATTTTGTGAAAGTGTATATTATAATGTGCCTAAATCATGAAAAAATGACGTATTTACTTGGAAAATGAGCTGATATATGACTTTCGGCTGTACTTTGTATCAGTAACATCTCTCTTCAGCGTCCAGCAAATAGTCTGCCAACATAGCAGGGCTCCATTTGCCTTGGCATCTCTACTCCATGAGTAGAATGTCCTGGTGAAATCTTTCGTCATGCTCGTCACTGACTGCTCCAAGGTTTTTTGGGAAAAAGTCCAAGTGGGAGTCAAGAAAGTGTAATTTTAGACTCATGTTGCTAATCCATGGCTTTATATAAGGCCAGTAGATTGTTAACAATCTCTATGTAGTTTTCAGCTTTACGATTTCCCAAGAAGCTGTCGCAAATCTCCTTAAAATACAACCATGCTGCTTTTTCAATTTCATTTAGCGCCTCAAAGTCGTCTCGAAGTACCTGTCTGATCTGGGGTCCCACAAAAATACCTACCTTTACCTTAGCATCACTGATCTTAGGGAACTTACTCCTCACAGACGCAAACCGATTGTTAGTTTTATCCATACCATTAACAAAGTTTTTCACCAATCCAAGCTTAATGTACAAAGGGGGCAAATATTTTTTTGAGGATCAATAAGTGGGGTACCAATGATATTCTTATTTCCTGGGGTCACTGAAGTTCGTTTTGGCCACTCTTTCTTTTTATAATGATTTTTCCTATCCCGACTATCCCATTCACACAGGAAACAACAATACTTTGTGTAACCGAGTTGCATGCCGAGCAAACGTGAAACAACTTTCAAATCGCCACAAATATTCCGCTTAAAGTCGTTATACTTAATTTTTTTCCGAAAGAATATAAGATTCTTTCAAATCGCTTGCATGAGCCAAAGGAACAGAGAAAGGGGAACTTATTTCCATTGTGGAGTAATACCGCTTTCAAGCTTAATTTGGAAGAGTCAATGAACAAACACCACTCATCTGTATTATATTCATGACCAAGCGTCTTCATAACAGAACGGACGTCATTACAAAATACGTGCTAGCCAGAAATCATTAATTAATAATAATGGCGTAATTGCACTGGCCATAGATCTACACTGACGATGCGTTACGTATAACTGATTGCCTACTATGTCGCTAAACATTACCTGCAGGAAATACCTATGTGTAACGATAGAAAAAAAAGCACTGTATATGAGAGGAAAGGAATGCAATACCTATATCTTTGTACGTAAATTTAATCAAATACTGGGGCCATTACCGCGAAATATCAATCATAATCTGGTAACAGGCATAACGGACTGGCAGCCAGGGATTTCTGCGTGACAGCTGGATGTTCGTCCGTAGTAACGTAATACGTAACGTTTCTTCCATTTAGCCCGTAATTCACTGGATAAAGTCAGGGAGAAAAGGCGACGACCACGACAGTAAAATTAGACTGGTCTCAAATGTATCGTATTATATCTCCCTAAAATGTCATTCTACAGTGAAGCTACGGAGAACGGGAATACACAGTCTTGGCCAGAAGTATTGACAAACATATAAATGTGTCAACATTTTTTATTATGATTTAGGTTGGAACAGTGCTTTTTCTTACTACTGCTTTACTGGCTTTTACTGATAGTTTAATTCGTTATAACTTACCTTAATTGTCACTTATAATTGCTGCGTATGTGTAGGGTGTCCAGAAAGGGTAGAGGTTATTTGTAAATTGGGAAAAATATTTTTTTTTAAATTTTTATTCCTTAGACAAAGTTTTGGAAAATTAAGTGCCAAAGATTATGTTGTTAAAAACGCCGGCCATTTCAGTGTGGACATTGTGCTTCAATTGCAGTAGAGTTGCCGGTTTGTTTGCATACACTTTCTCTTTAAGGTATCCCTATAAGAAATAATCAAGGGGTGTAAGATCGGGGCTTCTCGAGGGCCAGTTGTCCAAATCCAGTAGTTGGACGCCACAGAATTGAGTAATTTACTACTAATATTCAGGTGTCGAAGTTTAACCACAGATTTAGGTAGTTAAAATTACACTTTAACAATATAAAGTTTCTTCTGTGCGGAGTTAGCAATACTTCATTGCAGCGCTAGGTTTATTTTCTAAGGGAGTTGTTATTATTCAATTTTTTTTTATTAAACATAACAAACTTTATTTTGTTTTTACAAACGTTGCGGGATTAACTTTCACTTTTCGGAGTTCTTATAACAATCTCATGGAAATAAGGTTTCAATAATAATTTACAGATTCACCTTTCGATGTTACTTTGACTCCCGTTTTGCTAAACCGTTTATCAACACCTAGAATAGTTACATTTTTCCGATTGGTGTTATTAAGATCTGAGTCGGATGTTAAACTAATACTAACACCGTCAAGATGTGTTTTACTTATGTTTCTTGGGGTTAGATATTTCTAACTCCATGGCATGTAATTTGATTTTGATTTTCTTCTATTATAGTTTGCATGCTTTTCGACAATTCTTTTAGGGATGTTATCTTTTCTGAGTCTATATTCCTTGTTTCTATTGCTATTTGTTTGTAGTTAGTCTTCAGGTATTGTACTAGTTCGTATTTCGGCTTAGGTGGCAAATTGTGATTAATTTGTATCATGAGGGCATTGTGATCTGATAGATCCGTTGGTATTACTTCTATTTTTGTAATTTCGTCTTTGCAATTTGTTATGACGTGGTCTAGTATAGAGTTTTTCCCATTCAGATTTATTCTCGTGTAGTGTTTTTCTAATCTAGAGTTCATTATTTTATAATTCCTTTCTTCAAACATGTTATAATAATCTCGTGTTATCCTGTTTCGTTCTATTATATTAGAGTCGTAACAAGTATAATTCTTGAAAATAGATAACTAGAAATCTTAGATTAAACGGACATTTTTCGGAAATTGTTGTTTTATCCTAAAAATAGTTTTATTATCGAACTAACCAATTAACATGTTATTCTCTTTCTTTTGCACCTTTTCACTTTTAAGCTGATTGCTACTTTTGTCATTACAGAACTATAAATATTAGATACAGTGCGTGTTGGATAATAAAAATATATTATTATTGATTTTATGCTATTTGAATTGAAATAAAACAGAATTTACTTTTTTCCGATCGTATTTAGGTACATTTTTGTTGTTTATCGCAAACGATTAATTTTTATCTGCAAGGGATTTTAGATAACCGTCAAATACACCGGTCAAATAATATCGTATACACACGCAATTAATGCTAATGTGCGATACGCCACAGTACTTGTACGCCAACTACGAGAAAGATACGCATCAAATTTATTATTATAACACGCGCAATGGTTGTAATTCCATGTATGTATTATTTCTGGAAAATTAGGTTTATTATAGATGTATTTGTATAGGATTTTCGGGTGCTTTAAAACGCAGAACGTTAGCAGATATATAAAAGGAATTGCGAAAGTCGATTGCTAATAAATATGATGTAAATAAATAATATAGGGGGGAAACCAGAAAATTAGTTTTGTGAAAGTTCTAGCGAAGCTAATGAACTTTGAATGCTGGCGTACGATTTGTTGATACATACATAATAGGTTTAAATAATTATACAGTCGTGGGAAGAAGTATGGAACCACGTAAATATCGGCGAAGTTAATGAAGACATTAAAATAAAATTTTGTAGGCGAAAATTGGCAATACCGGAGGAGGGAGGAGGGGGGGGGGCATAATTGAATTCCAATTTTACTTCTATAGCATGTTCCAAATACATACTAAAGTTATATTTTTTTAAATGGCACACCGTGTATATTTTTACATTTTAAGATTATCCTCGACAACATGGTTTTTACAAATTGTAACATTTGGAGTTTAAATTATTTAATGTAAGATTTACATACAAATTAAACTTGCACTTTTAAAATCGTTAGCCTATTCATTTTCCCAAAATAATTAAATTATTTTTTTTAAACAATACATTGCAGAAATATTATTAATTGATAAGAAAAAATAAATTAAAAATCATAAAACATAAAAAATGAAAAGAATTTAATGTATGAGATGCTCAAAACGGCCACTATGTACTTCAATTCATTCATATTTCTTCAAACTTTTTGTTTTCCAAAAAAAAAATTTTTTATACTGTACAATTAAAACAAAAAAGGTATCTTTCACGTTTCGAATTTGTGAAAATTTCACCTTAATCTTACACTTACCATCAAAAACCCCCTATTATTTTGACAATTTGGAACGGTAAAGATCTTTAAAATTCCGATTTTCATTTCTATGTAAATCTTTTAACTGAATAAATTAGACCCCAAGTGTGTCTCAAAATATAAGAATATTCATTGTGAGCCATTTAAAAAATATTACTTTAGTATGTCACAACATTTTGGAAAAGCCTGTATATTTCAAATGAACAACCAAACGGTGATCCTTTGCTGCGAATTTTCACATGTAGAATTTAATTTCAATATCTTTATTAGTTTCGCGAATATTCGCGATATTTGCATGCGTTTGCCCATCACTATACATCTATATAAAAGTACAAACATTGCTTGTAATACCTAATCTTGCTATAAAAGTTCTGTTCCTAACCTTCAATATTAGGATATAGAACAACTGAAGGAATAAATATGCATTTCTATGTATATATGCAGGGGGTGCACTAATATACGTTTGGTGTAAACTAGGAGTTACTCGACCAATAGAGGGCTCTGGGTGCAAAACTTTATCTAATAGAGGGCTCTGAGTGTAAAATTCTAGAACTCTGCATAGAGTACTTTAAATGAATATTACAATTCCTTTAGTTGTTAATAGTTCTTTTGATTTTTACTTATTATTTAATCATTATCGTTATTTTTATTATTACTGGGTATTTCGTCCGTAAACATTGACGTGTTTCGAATTAATTATTATTTTGTTAACGCACCTCGAGGTAAAAATGATTCATCGCCAGGTACCTCGACCCGACTGTAGTTTTTAGTGTAATTATTTTCCTAACGGCTATATTTTTGTTGAGTAGGGTAAATTAATGTTAGAGCGAATTGTTTTCCTTCAAAGTCCTTAGTTTGGAAGTTGCTATTGTAGAAGTCAGTACGTGAATAAAATTATTGTTAAAGACGGTTGGTGCGTTATTGTGGTTGAAAACTAAGTAGGTTTAACAATTTTGTGCGGCAGGAGTAATCCGAACAGTGTGTTTATGTATTCGGTCTGGTAAGTAAAAGGGTTAATTCCAATTCCAATTCATGTTTTTTGCGCTCACTTTCTGAACAGAATTATAGTTGGAAATAGAACATGTGCTACTTAAAATGCAAAGTGTCACATTTTGTGAATGACATGCGAAAAAAAGCTTCTATAGAAGAATGAATAGAATTTTGGATGGCACTATACATCCTGTCAAGTTTGAAATACATGAAATCTGGCGCGGTAGTCTGTTTAGTTGGGTTCGCAGACCACCAGAGGGATAAGCACACAATTTTAACGTTAAGTGACCTCTCTCTCCTTTCTATATTATCTCTGTATATATGTATAATGCAATCTGTCAAATGTGACTTTTGATTAACGCCAGTGTCAAAATGTAACAACTGCACATGTGACATAATGGTATATGATTTGATGAGCGTATAATACCTATCATAATACACGAGGATGAAAAGTTATAAACACGAGTGAAACGAGTGTTTATAATCATCCGAGTGTATTAGAGGCATTATACGCGAATTAAATACGACATTTTATCTACGACTATCATAAAAATATAAAAAATAAAAAGTGAAATACCATAAGTTACTATTCCGATTATTCTTATTTAGGCAACCAACATTTCAGAACTCAGTAAAAATGACATGTCAAATGACAGGTCAGTGTTTTATAATTCATAAAACACTGGTGTTCTATAAGCAGGTTTATGTATCTATAGTTACGTATTTAATGAACATATTATTTAATAGTCGTAGATAAATTTATTTATTTTTCTAATTTGGTACTATTAACGCATCGAAAGCCGTGCGTTAATATCCCACTATAGCACAGTGTGCTATAATGGGAGCCTAGTTGATTATTTTCCTAATTATTAGAAACAATAATTCCTTATTTCACTGCAAATAAAAATCTAAAAGAGATATCTATACCAAATGCTATATCAATGAAATCAGAAAAAATAATCATATTAATAAGACCATGGCCAACTATGACTTTCATTTGAAAAAAAATACAAATTTGTATTATATTTCCAAAATAAAGAGTGCCATCGAATTTTAAATCACATTATTAGATTTTCCATAAAAAACTATATTAGAAACAGTTTTCACCTTTATTTTATCTTTAGGGGTTGCGAAGATATTTGAAGTTGAAGTTTTTGAAAGTTTTCAATTTTTCTTGAATATCTTACAAACCTTGCACTGGATAACAAATGTGACACTAGCATCAACTATTATTCTATTTTCTGAGCAACCTAGTCCATTTAGCCGATTCTGTATATTTAATATTAAGAAAATTACCGACATAGGGAGGTAGAAAATGGGCAGACTGTATATGAAATAAGAATTATATTATTAATAAAAATTTTACTCAATATTCGTTTTCTATTGATGATATTTGCTACTAACTAACCACGATTCTCCAGTGAGTCTATTTCAATTATTAGAGCTGGATTTATTTATATACTACAGTCGCGTCACAAAATATAGACTGGGTATTGTTATAAAATGACCCAAAAAGAAAACAATTGAAATAGACTCTACGCAGGCATTAATAATGTTATTTTATTGATAAATAAAATATTCGAGGCAGGACAATGTCTCAAATACTTTTAGCATTAGGGTACCGCACCTTAACATGAACAAATTTCTACATTTACACAAACTTTTTGATATAAAGGATGGGCCATCTGTTGGTTTCTTTTTGAAGTGTGTGTTATTTCGACAGTTTGTAACACTGACGCGCTTGATATTGATGGATATATAGTGTCAAACCTCCACTGTAAGAAATGGATCGTTTTACACTTGAACAACGCTGGGAAATTTTGAAAAACTATTTCCAAAGTGAGTGTTGTGTTGCAGAAACTGTGCTAAAGTTGAGAGGAATATTGGGTCGAAACGAAGCTCCTTTAGCGGCTGGTGTAAGCAAATTCATAAAGAAAGTTCGTGCAACTGGCATGCTTGTGGATAACAAATGCTATCCGCGTGCTCGTCTGGTACGCACAAACGAAAGTGCTGCCGTTGCCCAAAGTGTACATGAAAACCCAAGAATGTCAGCTCGTCACAGAACTCAACAACTGAACATCAGTCGCACTTCTCCGAGGAGAATATTCCATAAAGAAGTCAGATTATTTGCTTACAAGGTGCAACTCACTCAAGCAGTGAAGCACAATGACCATCCGCTTCGTTATCGCTTCTCTGTGTTGGCTGTAAATGAGTTGGAAAATGACGTGGATTTTGGTCACAAAATCATCTTTTCAGACGAAGCCCATTTTCATATCGGAGTTTATGTCAACAAGCAAAACTGTAGGATTTGGGGTTGCGAAAATCCACACGTGGTCGTTGAGAAGCCAATGCATCCTCAAAGAGTTACTGTTTGGTGTGGGTTTTGGAGTGATGGCATCATTGGTCCCTACTTCTTTCAAAATGAAGCAGGCGACAACGTTACGGTGAACGGAGTGCGTTACAGAGACATGATAACTGATTTTTTGTGGCCGCAATTGAACGATTTAGACTTAGACGGGCTTTGGTTCCAGCAGGATGGCGCATCGTGCCTCACCAGTCGTCAAACGATCGATCTTTTGCCCACAGTTCGGTAACCGTGTTATCAGCCGTTTTGGAGGCGTTAATTGGCCATCGCGCAGCTGCGATTTGACATCGTTGGACTTTTTTTTTATGGGGAAATGTTATGAACCGTTGTTACTCCAATGATCCACAAACAATTGACGCACTTAAGAAAACCATCATCCATGAAGCTATAGAAATAGAGCCACAAACAATCGACAATGTGCTACGAAATTGGGTTAACCGGATGGGCTGCTGCCATGCCAGCCGCGACAGCCATTTGAATGATATTGTTTTCCATAAATAATCGAAAGGTGTACTATCTTCAATAAAGCAACAATCATTTAAAAATATTGAACGGTGTATATTTAGTAACAATTTCAAAAAGAAATCAACAGATGGCCCACCCTATACATACCTGCTTTATATTTGTTAATCTGTTTTTTTTTATTTCTCAGCCTCTCCTAATTATCTTGGCCGTTACATTCTCAAAACTAATTACACGTCAAAGCGGTAGCCGCTCTTTGTGAAAATCTCACGCGGAATTCCGTCAACGTGTTCGCGATGCGGAGTAATTATTACCTTTCCTTTCTACTGCCCAAGACTGCGTATTGCGTAACGATTTCAATGTGTTGCATCGCGTTAATTATTCATTAAAAGTTTGAGGTGGCTATCTTATATTTGGGTGGAAGTGATATTTCATAAAACTTTACGTACAATTACAGAACTAATTTTGCTTTATGCGGTTGCTATGCTATACTGTTGAACGTAAATTGTGTCGGTGCTACGCCACATAATTCAAGAGCAATATGCGATTATCTTAACCAAACTTACAGAAAGGTGGATTGGTATACGAGGAACAATTGAATAGCCGGCACGATCACCGAATCTAACTCCATTAAATTTATTTCTGTGGATTACTTATAACTAAAGGCCGGATTATATGCAAAAAAAAAGCGGAAATATGCGATAAATATGGAGATGTTTTGGCCTAAATATGCACTTATGAAAAATATGCAGATAAAAAAATAGGAGTAATGCTAGAAAATGGAATAC
>JARFOC010003542.1:0-11371 GCA_031763485.1 Osmoderma eremita | reverse complement strand
ACGTTCTAAGAAAACACATTCAATTTAGAAAATCACTTTTAGACCGATTTTTTTTAAGGCGTAATGTTTGGGTTGGCGTGGCATGGTGATAACCGATTCGAGGATCTACTGTGTTGGCTGGGAATATGGTCCGGCCAGCTAGTATGTCTACCTAAATTTGGTAAAAAGTATCCTTCCTAATAGTAACGACACATGCAAATAACATAATAGCCCAATGTTGCCACAAAATAATATTGCAAAGAAAATTTTTATATACGATCCACGTCACACGGTTTATTATGTATTCCTCTCACAAAATATCGTTTCACCCAGAGCTCTTACAAATTCTTTGTTGAAAAGGACTGTCTGCAGAAAACTTTAATTTCCTTGTTCATTATTTGACCATAAAAATACGGAAAATTTAATAATAATGGTAAATATCATAGAAAATATTTTAATTATCAAAAGAAAGTGCGAAAATAACATATAATAACTTTAGCACACATTCTTCAGATACAATTTTTTACAGAGGTCTTCAGACATGCTTACGCTGTGGTTTTAATGGTTTTATTTCATATTTTATATCCGTCTAAATTTGGTACATCTATCCTTCCTAATAACAACTACAACAATAATCTGTTTTCGGGTATGTAAATTACATTTTATAGCCAAATATTTCGCTCAAAATAACATTGCAAAGCAAAAATGTATGATGTATGACGCGCTCGTTTCGCTCGATTTTTCTCGTGCCAAACAGTCGCACGGTTCGAGCGTCGATCGAAACGAAAACGAGACGAATCGCACGCCGATAGACCTGTCTGCGGTACCCCATTCATTTGCATTGGCAGTGATAATCGCGCCGAGTTCGAGACGCAACCACTAAGCACTAAGCCACTAAGAGCAGGATTGTTCTCGGAGTGCTACGATTGACATTATATTGTTTCCTTTGTGGTTTTCTGGTGAGGATGGCAACTTAGTTGCCGAAATGCGTATTCAGAGTTCTTTACTCAACAAGGTGGAAAAAGGGGTATTTTTTACTTAAATTTATTTTAAGTCACCGTATCCTATACTTAACCTACGGCATTATACTTGTCTATGTTTTCGGCGCGATAGTTCTAACATCCTTTTACTTGTTCTTAACTTTGAAAGCTTAAATGTGTTTTAATACACAAATCATACAGTGCTGTTTAATTACAAATTAACCAATAAAACAATACGGCCAAAATTATTATTGAATTTATATAGAGAGGAAAGAAGGAGAATTTATTACTGCAGTTGTTCTTTTTTCAATTTATAAGAATGTGTTTTAAATTATTGAGTTTAGTCCCAAAATGTTATGATATCCGTAGTGTTCTTATTTTTATTTCATATCCTGTAAGTAAATATATTTTTTCAATAAATTAACAAAGAAAAGCATTTTTACTCAGATTTCACTATGAAAAAATTCAAATTCGTGACTATGTTTTGATATCCTATTAATACAGCAATCAATATTAAAAAACAATATAGACAATATATACATTGCTAAATTTTGCACTAGTGAATTTCTAATTTCTTCTGTATGAGTTATGTCTGGTACATTGATTATACATATAAGGTTTGTTTATTTGTCTCACTCCACCTGCTCTGAGTAAAAGGAGTAAAATTGAAGCGTTTATTTGTCCCAGATTTCTATTCCAACTGCGTTTATTTGTACTGGGGTACTGTTCTGAGATCAAACTGGAACATGTTCTTTCTGCAGGAGTAAAGAGAGTATTATGCTTTTTGGTTAAAACGAACAAAACAATTCAAACACCTTTGGATAACACAAGGTAAGAGGTATTTGGTAAACTTAAATCCATGTTGAGCACATAGAGCGGATATTTTTCAATATGCGTCATGGTACGTTGTTTTGGTTAGTTGTCAAGTTGTTTATTTGTCCCAAAAAATATTGCTACTCTAAGTTACTCTCATTACTCCATTGCGTTCAAACTTCAAATACTCCGAACTTTTAGAGCAAGACAAATAAACAAACCTATAGTCTGGTACATCATGGAGATTGTGTAGCGCCGTAGCGCGTGCGGGAAAGAGATGATACCACCACCCGAGAGCGAGGGACCTATCGAGTAAAACGGATAGATTTTGACGACAGCTGGGTATCGAGTGGCTGTTACAGAATTCCCATAGTATCGAATTGGTCGATATCGAACTTACGGAATCCGGCCGGTTCATGAACGCATCAGAAAGGGCTTGAAGGAACAAAGCCAATTATTAGCGATATGGATATATGGTAGGAAGTCAATTTAGAATATACAGGCCACTCCAAAAACTTGTGACGTACTAGTTATATTTTTTAAATAGAAAAATCCTGTATATTTTTACAGTTTGGGATGATTTTCCTCGATAACAGGATTTCAACAAACTTTCACACTTGGGGCCTAAACTATTTAGTGTAGGATTTACAAATGAATATCGAATTTACAATGTTTACAAAATAATTTAACATGACTTATTTTTTAATATTATTATTTTTCTCTAAACAAGTACATTAGAGATTTCATTAGTTGGTAAGAAAAACAAATTATATTTGGAAGAAAATAAAGTGTGTGCCATGTTCAAAGTATACACAATTTACTTCTTGACACCAAGAGTAAGCCAATTTATATGTAAATTCTCTCGTAAGCCCCGTATTATGACGTCTAATGAAATTTGTTAATTTCATCAGCTTTATTTTACATTCTTTACAATTCATTTCAATGACAAACCGTTTGCCTCAATAACTTTGAGGCATGTTGTAATCAACCATTCTTATTTACATTTCCTGACTCGATTATTTATATAAGATTCTTGTGAAAATCATTGCATTCAGCTATTTTCATAATATGTAGTTCTGTTTTACATTTGTCCTCTGTCTGTGGAAAACAACTGGAAAATTAAAGTTAGCTACATATTTATTTTATATTGAGTTGAAATTAATTATTTCTATCTGTTCTTCATAAATCTCTTTATGTTGCTTTTCTTTCGGTATATGTCAAATTCTAACTTATTGTTAATTCTAATTACTAGAGTATCTAAAAATAAAAGTTCATTATTCTCGTTTTCTAATGTAAAATTAATGGTTTTTGTTCGAAAAACAAACCAATGAAGTTATTTTAGGCAACCGAATATACACGTTTGGTTCTGTAGAATAGGATACTTAGTTTAGTTTAGGTAGTTGGACAAATCACGCGCCTTTTGCAACAACCTCATTGTAGATGAGTAAAGATTGCAGGGACTGTGGGGCAGCACAATGGACACACTGTTCGGATTATTCCTCCCGCACAGAGTATTAATTAATTCGGGACGACACGTGTTTCGGGAATACGTGGATTCCCATTATTCGGTTATTCGACTTGATAATGGAAATCCACGTATTCCCGAAACAAATGTCGCACCGAATTAATTAATACTTTGTGCGGGAGGAGTAATCTGAACAGTGTGTTCATTGTAGATGCATTGTAGTCACGCCAATCACATAGTTAAGACGTATATTAGATGTCATTGTAACCGTTCAGTTAGTCAAATAAATTCCTTTTTACCTTAACAGTTTTGAATTGTGCTCATTTAAGAACACCCTAAGAATTTCTAATAAGTACTGTGAAAATATCATCAAATATCATTTCCGATCTAGATACTCCGGAAGTATTTGGAAGTCTTCTTAAACTCCACTTTAAAATTACTTATAAATGGAGATAAACAATTACCTTATAATATATTACAAAGTGTTTTCTACTCGAGAACAGTCCTGAGACAGACAGCGCCTGGTAACATGTGTTCATCCATTTTTCTAAATTAATAATTCTGTATTCGCAAATCTTACAAATATTTCATCTGTACAGAAGGGAGTAATGAACTTACATCAACACCATCAAACTAAAATTGCTACGTCTAGTAAATCTACAAATTTTGATGTTGTTTATATAATCTAATCAATTTTTCTACTGGAAAACTGTCTGGTTTGTGGAATAAGTTTTTAAATTCATTTAGTAATCATTTCGACACCAAGTGTCGACACCTGTGAGTTAATACACAATTGGACTCATCGCTTTAGTTGTGAATTCTGGCTAAACCGTACATTCTCAATTTGGCCGTTCAAACTATTATTTCTTATATCTAAAACATAGACATTTTGAAGATAATATACACAATTTAAGCAAAGGAGATAATAAAAGGATTATCACAATGATTATATTTTGTTTTCCAGCAGATACAGGGTGACGCATTAGTGTGGCAAAGCTCGATATATCTGTTATCGTATAAGATATCCAAAAAAGGTATCTACGAAAATTGTAGGCCGTCTTAAACTTATTTTATATCACTGGGGTGAACTAAACATACATTTTCTTAAATAGAGTACCCTGTATATTATTTCAGATATAGATTAAGCTCATGTCTCACACTTCCAATGCACAAATTCATTGACCGACGCGCTTTAGAAGTTATGGTCAATTTTATATGCAAATCACTGTGAGTTCGGGATCTTGTATACAGCAAACGACACAGTCTGAAATTTTTCTTTTACAAGCATAGATTTTTTATATTGGCCCACTTTTTTTTAGCAAAGTGTTATTTTTTCAAAGTTGTCAAAACTGAATACAGGGCGAGTCAAAACTTAAATACACTAATTTCTCAATTATTTTAAATCGATCGGCCTGTGTTTTATATCACAAAAAGAAAGAATAGTTTAGGTACTTCCATTTTCATTAAGCACTCTCTATACCTAGTCATCAATTTTTAAGTGTCTAAACTAATCTTTCTTTTTGATATAAAATACAGGGTGATCCATTTAAAATAATTGAAAAATTAATGTATTTGAGTTTGACTGTATTCAGTTTTGACTATTTTGAAAAAATGACACTTTGCTATAAAACTGGACCAACGTCAAAAATCTATGCTTGTAGAAACAAAATTTCAGACTGTGTCGTTTGCAATATACAAGACCTCAAACTCACAGTGATTTGCATATAACATTGACCATAACTTCCATAATTTTAAAATGTTAAGTTTAAGACTGTTACAATTTTCGTGGATAACTTTTTTAAATATATTATATGATAACGGACACAACGAGCCTTGTTAATTAAAAAAAAAAGTTTTTTTAGAGTTAACTATTTACCTAAATTACCACTAATACATATTTAATTTAAATGAAAGTAAAAATCGCTAAATTCAGTAGCATATACCCTAAGAATCTAATAACACATTGAGATAAATAAATGGCATATATGTATATACAACAATAGAAAAAAAGATGAATTACAGACAGACCACTTTATGTATAGAAATCAAACATACACTAAGTAAAAGCGTGAACTGTTAGCTACTTTCGACATAATCGCCGCCAATGTTAAAGCACTTATCACGACGAGGCACAAGCTTCTGTAAACCCTATTCGTAAAATTTGTAAATTACTGTCGTACTTCCTCTTGAACTTCGTCGTCGTCTTCAAACCTATTACTCGACAAATGAGCTTTCAACGGCCCAGAAGGAGCCAGCCCAGGTGCCATTTTCGTTGTTAATGATTTTTTTCGCACACCTTAGGGATCATCGTTCAGAGCTGTGCGTCCACTTTTGAACTGTTTACACCAAACACGAGCTCGACTCATAACGCCTTCTCCGTATTCAGTATTTTTTTAATGAATTTCGGTAGGTGTTTCATTATTTGCATGCAAAAAATGAATGACCGCTTGCACTTCAAACTTGGAGTATGTTTCGATCGGAACTGACATTGTGCAGCTGTCACGGCACACGTTGTATTGAGCCTATAGCAATGACAATATCCACCTATGCAGTACATATGCACATCTAAAATACGTGCAAGGTTCAATCTGATCGAAGCGACGTAGGTGGTGTGTCGCGCTAACGTACCTTAGTAACCGGACATCCCTCGTACATTAGAAATTGCAATAGCACTTATCTACAACTCCATTACTAAAACAGTGGCATAAATTAAAATCGCTAATAATACGACGCGATATTGCCCTGCGTGAGATTGTTTGTAATCGTGCAGTAATTTTAATTTATTCGCGCTTGTGGTATGTAACGATAAATTACCTCAGAAACTCTCGTAATTGAAGAAGCGAAGCTGCACACGTTCATACTTCATCAACTCTTTCATGGCCACGAACGAAGTATACATTTTAAAAGTGTCAGAAAATAGCACTTTTATGTTCCCAGTTATTTTTCAACACTTACGTTTATTTCAATACCTTTTTTTATTTAGGTAGTAGAAATATAATCTTTCATTATAAATGAAAGCTTTATTGTCCATGCGTGTGTAACGATAATACATTTTTTCTTGGTTAGGCATATGCTGTTCAACTTCTCTCAGTCTAATTCCTTTCGGAATGTGTGGCCCTCAAAAAATGGCCAATTTCTCGGTCTTGGTTTGAAAGAACGTGTGTGGGTTTAGGAACTCTGTCGAAATTCAAGTTTAGGCTGTCAAACAAACTCGGTGTTTTGATTTCATTCTTCCTCAGCAATAGTCTCATGGACTATATCAGTCTGGCATATTGGAGATTGGATATCCTAAAGCATCTAATGTGTCTCTGTTATGAGATCCAGGAAATACTCTATGGATGATAGGTTCAGGCGTACTGGCAGGTGTCAAGTCATTATCAGACACACTAATGCTGGATCCCGACCCATTACCCAACTCTAAGTCCTGTAATTCTTCTGCCGCGCCATCATCTACTTCATCTTCAGAATTACTCTTATTGTCTGTAAGTGAATGAAAATATTGTAGAGCTGCCATTGTAGATAAGCAATGGCTTAGTGTTCAGATTCCACTTATCCGCCTTTTTTATCTATAAATAACATCTATATTAGAAGTAGATACTCAAAAGGAATAAATAAAAATTAGTAATTTTGTTTTTATAAAATGAAGCATTGAAGTGAATGGTGGGAAGTATGTCACCTACTATCCAAACAAAAGGCCTTAGAAATCCTGATTACCTAAGAAACTAGCACAAAGGGGTCATCCTCCATTTTAGAGACCTGAATCGGGCGCATACTAGGGACACAAACGATACTTCGATATTAGTACAGTATCGATACTTTAGTGGCGATACCAAGTACTTTTGGCATCGATACTTTACTAGTATCGATACCGATGCATTCGGTATTGCGTACTTCATTTTGCGACTGTTGGTGCGAAACTAAACGTACAACCGCTAATTTTTGATCTGTTTCTTTTCTACCTGCATAATTCGAATATTCGAAATAAAGTAGAGATTAGTTGTATGTTAGTTGTTCTTGCGTAATTTTCAGAGTGAATTGTGTCAAAGCTGATATGTGTCCTCCTACTCCTCCAAAGAGCAATGTATGGAAACATTGCTCTAAAATTGACTCTAATAATGCTGCTTGTAAAATTTGTTTTAAACATCTGGAAACACTACCAATTTGGCAAAGCACCTGAAAAATCATAGGTTAGCTGATACGGGAAAAAGTCAAACTGTCAAGGTTGATATTGATAAACGAACACAAAATCAATTTAGTCGTGCCAACTCTAGTTCTTCGTCAGTATTATAGAAACATTTATGTAATTTTATATTAATTAATCGCAAAGTGAGACATGTCTTGCCAATACATTGTTAAAATTATACCAGAGTGGAACACCATACCAGTATATGATGATGGAATAATCTCGCCTAGGACACTCTTACAATTAAAGTTTTTTATAAGTAAATATGTATAAGATGTAGTAAAAAATAGCATAACAATCCAAATGTAAATAGGTAAGAATAATAATAAAAGATCTTTTTGATGTCGCCAGTTTTTTGTAATACAAGATACAAATATCTTTGTTTTAGAAAGAGGGCCACGTTATGTTTCTATCACACAGTGCATTATTTACTACATGTGCAAGGGCTGCAGGGCATTTCATTTTGTAACTGGAGCTGGTTTTAAGAAGTTCATACATGTATTAGCCCCAACATATTAAATTCCACATCCAGACACATTTAAGGCCAAACGAGAGCAGAAATATGAATCAGTAAGAACTTTTTATCAAAATAGATTACAATCAACACCACACATTTGCCTTATTTTTGATATATGGACAGAAACAATGCAAACAAGGAACTTTTCTGGAGTCACAGCACATTTCATTGAAAGCACAAACAAAAAACTCTCATCTATTACTATAGCAACGACACAACTGTCAGAGCGTCATACAGCTCAATATATTGGTGAACAAATAGAAGACATTTTAAAATATTGGGGGATTAAAAAAGATCAGATTGTCACTGCCGTCACTGACAATAGATCCAACGTGATTGGTTCTGTTACAAGAACATTTTTCACCCATACAATAAATTTAATCTGTGAAAGTGTCATTAAAGATCCATTGATGGTGCCGTTTCTTGAGAAGGTCAGAGAAATTGTTAAATGGGCAAAGCACACTATAGTCGTCGGACGGAAATGTAAAGAAAGCCCCTATCATGCTATCTGCAGCTGAACTTGAATTTGCAAGGCAAACAAAATTATTGTAACAACCTCTAGAATTTGCCACCAGAGAAGCATCTGGAGAATTGTATGTAACAATTTCCAAAATAATACCTATGATGAATTACTTAATATTGCAAATACAAGATTTAACACCAAGCATGGAAACTGTTATGCAACTAAAAAATAAGTTATTAGCAGAAATTACAAGAAGGCTTGGCAAAATCAAATATAATTATTTTCCGTCTATTTCTACACTGCTTGGCCCCAGATTCAAAAATATCCATTTTAAGGACCCTATTGCTTGGCCAATTGAGTGTTTGAGAAATTTATTGTCTAAATACCAAGAACCAAATGCGTCGGATGATTTAACATCACACCTGAACCTTTAACTCCAGAAAAAGAATAAGATTTCTGGACTCATCATAAAATGCTTGCACATGCTCAAAATCAGAAAAAAAACAACATGACCCAAAAATGAATGACAAAATTTCAGTTTATTTGTCAAGTCCATTAGCAGTATTAAAATCTGATCCTACGAGTTACTGGGAAGTGAAAACAATATTTCCTTTATTATACAAACAAGCTGTTAAATATTTTTGCATTGTGGCAACTACAGTTCCTTCTGAAAAACTCTTTTCAAAAGCTGGAAGTACAATAACCCAAGATAGAAACCGCCGTTCTGGGAAGCTTTTAGAGAAGTTACTATTTCTCGCAGATTGTTCTGAAGAGTGGTTTCACTAATTTGTTGTTGGCGCCCATGGAAGGGGCTACCTGCCGACCACCGGTTGTGCGTGGAACGAAAGCGAGGGACTCTGGAAGTGGACGTTGCCGGAAATCGAACATTCGGGACTCCGTTGTGGGATATTTAAAATGATCGCGTACCGGGCGAGTCAGTTAGTACGAAATAGTCGTTAAGTAAAGTTCTCGCGATCAAAGTAAAACAAGTGGAAATAAATAGTGTATATAAATAAGTGTTTAGTTATAAGTGTATAGTTGAATTCTTTTAATCAGTGATTAGTTTAAGTGTTCTTTCTGTTTTATTCTAAGTTTATTAAACTGTAAGTGTAAAAATAAATCTCTTTTATTCCATATATCGCCTGTATTGCTAATTCTCAATCCCGACAACGTCTTTTATATCCGAAAACGTTACAATAAAATATTATATAATTTCAAAAGGTTTCTTTTTTAATGAAATAAAATTTTAAAATCATTTATGTTTTACTTTTATTGAATACTTATTTCTATTATATTTAGGATTTATATGACAAAACTGTATTTTGCGTACATTCATACATACTATCAACAATAAATAAAGTTAATATCTTTAAAACTATCATTCCAAATTTAAAGTATCGATACTTTTTGCTTGTATCCATACTCTTCTTTCTATATCCCTACGACTACCTCGAGAGGGGACCGAGCGCAGCTTATATAGGCAATAATAGAGAGAGGCGGAGCTACGCGGAATTGCGACGGCCAACAATAGACTTTCAGATCTCGGCTACCTGATAACCTGTGTCCAGATTGATGTTAGGATGTTTGATGATTTCAATCAACACCCTTATTTTCCTTCTCTCTCTCTCTCTCTTCTATCTTTTCTCATGAAGAAGCCCCTTATGATTGTGGGCGAAACGTCGAGATTCTCTATCTCAAATATCACATGGTCCAAACTCGGAAGTTTATCTAATACAAAACTACACATATTTATTTATTATATTTAATTTTGAAGTGTTTGTCTGGTTACTAACAACAAGAACAATAAAATTTCTTAAAAACCATCTATATATTTTTACAATTCCCAATTTCAAAGAGAATATGTCTGTATACAACCTAAGTCAGGTTTTGGTGTGTTTAGTGTTTGATATGACCCTGCAGAAAGAGGTACGGTTTGCAGGTACCCAATGATATCCCGTCAGATATCATTTTGGGGATCTGAGCCATTACTCAGATCCCTAAAATGCAGGATTACCCACATGGCGGTGCAAAGGTATAGGTGATCTTAACAACAAATATAGTAGCCAACCAGAACCACCATTCACATCCACAAGTAATTGAATTAATGTTGGCCATATTGAAACATAATATAGAAAATGCGACTAACCTCCGACTCTAAATGTGATACTTTGGTAAGTATTTCAAGGAAATTTCCGATTGCTAGGTGCTGATAGCATTCCACAACCAGCAATAATATCAGACGTCTTAATTTGTGCTCTTCTCAACATAATAAATTTTGATTTTTAATTAGTTTTAGATTTAATTTGCGTATTTAATAGACATGCCTAAGATTTACCTGTCTCGTAAATTTCCTGGTTGTTCAAGTGTTCATAGGGGGAAAGAATCAATTCGCTTTCATAGGTTCCAAAAATATCCGGCAATACTGAAAACTTGTAAGGAACTATGTCACCTACATGATTCCGCAACAGTAGATCTTCGAATATGCTTTAGGCACTTTCAAAGTTCTCATTATAATTGTCATTCTCTAAAGTACCTTAATTGTGATGCTGTCCATTCTACACCCTCATCAAAAGTAGCGGGCACTACATATTACATACATATGAGGCATGTTGCTGGAAATAAAATACACACTCAATTAGTTTGCAGAACACCCAAATATTTACAAACGTATTAGGAAAGCTAATTAATATCAATTTTCAACCGCCTTAAGAGTATGTAAGAAAAATCAAATAGTAACAAAGACATATACTTACTGATAAATAAACTCGGCTATATATAAAAGATAAATGCATATAAAATAAAACCAAATATAAGCAAAAGAAAAATTTCATATATTTTTCACCAAATGGAAGTTACACTGGAAGTTACACCTTACCAGTACTTTCACTTCGTGACGGCACCTTTGATCTTTTGAAATAAAACTGCAACTCGCGCATCGAGCTGCGCACGAGGGACTCAGGGGTTATATGCA
>JARFOC010003522.1:0-11371 GCA_031763485.1 Osmoderma eremita | reverse complement strand
CCTCCATTGTCATTTTTATAAGTTTTATTAATTTGGTTGGTGTTTTTATGACTGCTAGATCTTGTATTATGTTTTCCTTTGTAGAGTATCAAACGCTTGTTTAAAGTCGATGAACAGCATATGTATATCTGTATCATATTCGTAACTTTTTTCCATGACTTGCCTTATTATGTGAACTGCGTCTGTAGCTGATTTTTCTTTCCTATATCAAAACTGATAATCTCCTATAATAGCTTCGTTGTGATTTGTTAATCTAATCTTAAGTATTGTCGTCAATATTTTGTAGGTTGCGTTTAACAATTTTATGCCCATGTAATTTGTGCATTTAGTCAGGTCTCCTTTCTTCGGTATTGGCACTATAATTCCCCTTTTCCATTCTTTAAGCATTTTTTCTTCCTTCCAATTCTTTACTAGTAACCTGTGTATTCTTGCATATAATTCCTCGCCTCCCTGTTTCATTAATTCAGCGCATGTTTGATCATTTCCTGCTGCTTTTTTGTTTTTCATCTTACTTATGGATTGTATTACTTCTTCATATGTCGTTTCGAATGTGTTTGTGGCTTCTACTGTTTCTTCAACTTTTTGCTTCACTTTTGAATCTTCTCCTTCATATAGTTCACTGAAGTGCTTTATCCAATCTTCCTGCTCGATGTTTGTACGTGTCTTCGTATATTTTCTATTATCTTTCAAATATTTGTATAGTGGACGTGTGTTATTCCTTTTGTATTCTGTTTCAATTTCTGACATAGTTTTCTCTACCCATTCTAGTTTCTTTTTTCTGCATATCTTGCTAGCTTTAATTCTCTCATCCTATACTTTTCTCTGTCTTCCTCTTTATCTGTACTTATCCATTTCATTCTAGTTTTTCTTTTACTTCTTGTAATAATAATAATAATATACTCTTTATTTTCACTATAATACATATGTAAAAATAACGTCAAGGCATGGATAGAAGAATACATATGTAAGTATAAATACATTTCGGTTAGAAACATTGCCACTTAATTAAATTCAAGAAATTCAGAGATATTATATGACTCAATATTAGATATGTATGTAGGAATTTGTCATTCGTTTAAACCTCTTAAATAACCACGGAAACTTATTTTTCGGTATTCCAAAAACACTCAAGAGGTGCCATATGTCGGGTAACTAAATAGGTTGGTGCGGTTTTTGATGGTTAAACAAAAATATTAATTAAGAAACAATAATACACTATTACTATTGAAGTAATTATCATCACACTCAATGACCGTTTGCCAACGTGACACCAATTTTTGTATGCCGGTATTGTAGAAATCCATATTGAACCAGAAAATTGACGGACTGTATTTATTACGTCTACTTGAGTTTTGAACTGTCTATGCTTCATACAGTTGTCAGGAGACAAAAGAAGGTAATAATGACTTGCCGAAATGTCAGAAGGATATAGAGGGTGTGGTAACATTTCCCCGGGAAGTTCAGAAATCTTTTCCTGGGTGACTTTTGCGGTATGCGGCCTGTCGTTGTCCTGTAAGAATACCACTTACCTTGGATTGATTAAAGAAGGCTGTTCTTGGATTAGTGCTGCTTGTACTCCCTGAAGCTGTTCACAATACAAGTTAGCAGTGATGGTTTGACCCCTTCTGGATTCTGGATTTCCAAAAACTCATAATGGACAATTGCCTTTATTGTCCACCAAAACACAATAAAATCTTGTTTGGGTGCAAGGAAGCTTTGGGTATTGTACTGAATGAACAATCGATAACCAATTATACGAACGCTTAGAATTTCAGTACAAAATCCACTTTTCGTCGCCGGTTAACAACCGATCAAGAATTGGTTCATTATCGTTGCTTGAAATGTTTGCCGAATAAATGATAAGACGACCTAATTTGCTATCATTTGGCAATTCAAGTGGAACCCATTTGCTAAACTTCCATCTCTTTCCTAGCTGAAGAAGGTGCAAACGAATGGTTTCATCACTCACATTGAACCTTTCAGCAAATTCTAGCCACGTTGTATTAGAGTTTTCCTGCATAACCTGGTGAATATCCCTTTTGTTAATAATCTTCGGTCTCCCAGAGCGTGCTTCACCTCTCAAGATCTCCCGAAGGAAATTATTGAACCACTTCTGTGCTGTTCGATCACTTACATCTCCGCATGCGGTACATATTTTTCGCGCCTTCACTGCACCTTTGGTACCAAGTTTATACTCATAGAGTAAACAAAATCGATTTAAAGTTTTATAGGTTGCCATTTTTAATTATTTAAAACTAGGAATTAAGCAAAAAAACACAAAGTGTCTATGCATGCAATAAAAGAAGGATTCATACTAAAGTAGATGACACGTAAGAAACAAGCGCTATCGATGAACAACTTAAAAAATATTCATGGCACTCTACTTTATACAAAAAGCGCACGAATTTATTCTATTACCTGATATTACTTAAACTTATTCATCTGTTGTAGATATTCTCAGCAAACCAGTTATTTTCTAATTTACTCCTAAATAAATAATTTAGTTCAAAATCTATCATAAATTCCAATATTATTATTATTTACTGAAAATACTGCTAAAAGACTTATTTGGACGTATCCACTTTCAAATATTTTTATAATTTCATATTTCATTTAGCGTTCTAGCAATAACACATTGAAAGCGGCACGCTAGATCAAAATTTTCCGTATCTCTATATGGCGGGTACTCTACATATTCTTGTAATATTCCTTATAGGTAACGCCCGTTTCTATAAAGCGCATTTTTTTCTGAAAGCGCGTTATATGAGGATTGCCTGTACAAAGAGTAACTTTGTATGGAGATGTATTTTTACATACGACGTCTCAGTACCACAGTCGGTAATACATTGAATAGCTGCATGAAAATAAAATACCATACGCCCACGTCCGTTCAGCATGTACAGGCCCGGCTTTAGCCCACAATTTTCAAAAAGTGTTTTTATTCCGGTAAATACTTGCAAATAAGCTTCCTATGCATTAAGACTTTTTGGTAGTATATCATTAGAGCTATTTCGTACTATTTTTGCAGTTCATTTATCAGACTCAACCTGTATGTAAGTGTTACTATGTAAGGTGCAATAAACAATACGTTCTAAACCTGTAAGGCAATAGTTTTCAGAGGAAAATCTGTCTTAATTCAATAAACTATATCCTTTTCAACCTTCGAATTAAATTCCATTGAATTAAACTTTTTTAATTGTTGTTTTACAGGTTCTATCTTTCCCAATTTCGAATATAAAATACTTACGATTCATCGTCTGGTGCATACTGAGTAACCGAAATGGCTGCCTCTGGAATCTGCATGTCTTTGTGAGCATGTAACGTGATTTGATCAGCCGATTCCTGCCATGTAATATTTATACGAACTTCACCGGTAAAAGTGCCCTCCTCTAGGAAAGGCTGAACCCTAAGTCGATAGTTATTGGGAGTAATCTCCTTCGGCAATCGTATATCCGAGATAAGACTATGTGCCGCGATTAAATCTATGCTTCTTTTTGAACGACAGGTGACCTAATTCAGAAACCAAAAACAGTGATACGATATCGGTTGAAAACTGTAGTGGGAAGGTGTAAACATTTCTTTTGCTTTTCAATGCACAATTAAATTTGTTGTAACAGAGCGTAGTTGAATAAATAGATAAAGCAGTTTAACGTATAACAGTTTTATATTGATGAGAGAATAATACCTTTTACAGCAAGTACACAAACTTGTTACTATGGACTATTTAAAAAATAATAATACAGAGCGGTGAATTTAGATACATATGGTTGCCAGTGGTATCATTAGAGAAACGCGGTAAAAATTCAAATTGTAACCTAATCTCTTATACAACAAAATGTAATAAAACCAGAAATGTAAGAATATGTAAAAAGAAATTGATAGGACTTTCCGCCATTCTCTAACGAGGTTTTGCTTCACTAAACTGATTGATGAGATTCTAGGTATATTTGCGTCAGTATAGCAAAAATGATTTATGTATGCCGTTACATACTAAAGGGGTAACTTCCACAAACATCGTATAGTACATTGATACATTCGCCCTTTAGAAGGACGTACAGGCCCTTATGCGACTATTTGTATCCCTTTGTAGTTGTTGAATGAACATATGGTACTCCTCACTTACTACAACACAATATTGTCAATATTTTCAAACAATTTGAATGTAGTGAAATTAAGTACAGCATGCACTTTTTTGTTTATAATGCCATCATGTATTGTGTGTATCTGTTTATTTTTATCGTATTATGTTCTATAATTCGGTAATTATTCTATTTCTTACGATCTGCTTACTATATATCTTATGTGCATGACAAAGTGACATCTGACCTGTCACCGATACAAACATTAAAATATAAAATTCCCTCACGATAACCCTATATATTCTTGGAATTATTATGACAGAATTTGCTGCAGCAATGACTTAAATTAATCATTACAGAATGATTGCAAGTTCTATAAGCGTATTACATATTTTACTTTTGACCATATTTTATTCATGGATCCGCCCATCTCGATTTCGATGAAACTGAAAGAGTACCTTGGTATAAGAACAACACCATTTTCTTTTTCAGCTGAATCCCCTGCTTTTGGGGTGCAGCCCCCGCCAAAGATTTGAATAATTCTGAAATTTTTATAAATATCTCGGAAACTATAACAGATTTTTTCTGTTCTTGTAGAATATAATTTGAAGTATATTACATAGTCCCAAGGATGGCGCGAATTATTTTCGGAAAAAAATTAATTACCCCTCCCATTTTTTGAATGTTTTTATTTTTATTATTCACAAATAAATTCAGTTTTATGTAGAAATAGGTGCCGTATGGCAAATTTAGACAGTTAATAACAAATATATAAGAAAGGTATAATGAAATATTACTTGTAATTGGTTGTCCTTTATAACGACAATTAATTTGTCATTATGGCTTTCTTATATGTTTGTTATTAACTGTCTAAATTTGCCATACAGCATTGATTTCTACATAAAAGTGAATTTATTTGTGAATAATAAAAATAAAAAAAAGTTCAAGAAATGAGAGACATGGAGTACCCGGGCCCTCGTAATTAATATATATAGAAATTATTAACTTTTTCGATAACGTTTCCAAGAAATACTATATAATATAATCTGATTTGTATATCCATCTAAATATCAATTAACTAAAAGTACAAGTATTCTACCACGTACACCATTATCATAATGCGTATATAAGGTGGCCGCTTCAAATAATATATCACAAGCATTTTTATCGTGCAGTATAAATTTGCTGTTTAGCATAATGGCAGCGATTATATAGCTAATGTGTTGAACATTTCAAGTAGCCAACATCGCAATGATAGTACCATTCAATTATAATATCAATGTTAATCATGTTAGTTATATTAATATCGCCATGACAACAATCAATAACAAGTAATTTTTCATTATCGTTTTCTTATATATTTGTTGTTAACTGCCTAAATTTGTTATAAAGCACCGTTTTCGACATAAAACCGACATTATTTGTGAAAAGTAAAAATATATGAATTAAAACAAAATGGGGGGCATGAGGTTCCCGGTCGCCCGTTATAAATTTTCTTGGAAAATAATTCGCGTCATCCTTGGAACTATGCAATATACTTCAAATTATATTCTACAAAAAAGAAGAAATCTGTTATAGTTGGTTTCCGAGATATTGACAAAAATTATACAAATATTTAGCGGGGCCTGTACCCCGAAATCGGGGGAGTCGGCGGAGAAAGGAAATGGTGTTGTGTTTACACCAAAGTACTCTTTCTATCTGTGCAGTTTTATTGAAATCGGAATGTGTGGGTTACCGGTGTTCCTTTGTTAGAAGTATAAGTACTACAAGGCGAGAACACATAGAAAATATTTCTACAATGTACTACGCTCGTGAAAATCTACATTAAACTAAGTAATTAAGTATTGGTCTGCGGAATTTGTTGATATAATTTAATCAAAGCTGCAACTTCGGACATGTCAATCATTTTTGCTCACATTGGATTTGTTTTATCGGAAATTATGCAAAAAAAAGAACAACTAGAACAGACTAAATATTGAGCTGCTAGCCCATTTGACTTGGAAAGTATTAAAGCTAGTCAGCTAGTCTTGGTTATAGATTATCGACAACAATGTTTATGCGCATAGAAAAAAAGAAATCTTTGTACCATTTTTTCATAGCAGCATTTCTTACCTGAGAAATTAAACAACTTATGACAATCATCATAGAAATTCTTCCAAACCTTGAAGCCATGTTTTAATGTGTTCTTCATATAGACTCTAGAAAGCAAACGAATTATTTTATGTCTGGCGCATTAAATTATTCTAGTATGATTTCCAATATTATATCCGAAATTAGAAACTGAATAGTTAGATAAAATATGAAGTTCATTTCAACCAGTGTACCTTCTGTATGTATGCAATACTTTTACAAAATACAAATCAAGAATTAATAAACGATTTATATATGTATATGATTGCCATACAAAAATCATTCGTGTTATGCAACTGTTAGTATTAAAATAATTAATAATACAGAAGGTCTAAAGAATTTATTGGCAACAAACATATATTGTAATAACAATTGTTGTGTTGCCAAATAGACTACATCCCTATGTTCTACGAACACTTAGCTTCCTACCTTTAGCCTAGTGAGATGAAGAAGAAAAGATAATTAAAGGAAACAGCACACAAAAGGACAATTAAAAAATATTTAAACTCAATAGCATAGTCGTCCGTACAAACTATAGTTTTGCTTAGGTAACAGTATTTCCTTCACGCAGGATCTAATTGAATATCTGTACGAGGTGTGTAAACTAAGTAATGAGACTGATATTTTTAAATATTTTTATTTGAATGTAATTTCTATTGAACGTTGTCTCCCACAAAATAGCTCCCTTGGGAGGCCACACAGCGTTGGAGACGGTTCTTCCATTCCCCATAGTAGTGCTGGAACTCGGATATTTGAATCGCCTTTAGCTGGTCGGTTAGAGCGGTTTGAATGTTTTCGAGTGTCCCAAAATGATGTCCTTTCAGATGAATTTTCAATCTTGGGAAGAGGCAAAAGTCACAAGTACTCAAGTCAGGTGAATAAGGAGGATGAGGAGCCACAGAAATATTTTTACTGGCCAAAACACCGTTGGCGGAAATTGCTGTGTGACAACGCGCATTTTCATGATGCAGGATCCAATCGTTCTTGATGTTTGGTCTCACACGCATGACTCTTTTTCGGAGTCATTCGAGAACCTCACGGTAAAAATTTTGATTAACTGTCTGACCTTGAGACTCGAACTCTTTGTGAACGATTCCCTGGCTACCAAAGAAACAAATCAGAATTATCTTGATCTTTGATTTTCTCATTCTTGCTTTCTTGGGCTTTGGAGAGCCTGAAGTGTGCCATTCCATGCTCTGCCGTTTTGTTTCCGGCTCATACTAGAACACCCAACTCTCATCACCAGAAATAACACGTTCTAAAAAAATTTCAGTATTTTCAATCGATTCCAAAAAGTCAAGGCACCTTTCTCTCCTGCTGTCCTTTTGTTCCTGCGAAAGGTTTTTTGGAACCATTTTCGAGCAGATCTTTCTCATTCCCAATTCATTGGTCAAAACTTGATGAGCGGTGGTGTGAGACAAATTCAACAGTTCCCCGATCATTCTGACCGTCAACCAACGATCGGAACGCACAAGATCGCGGATTTTGTCGACATTGCCATCGGTTCTTGCAGTTGGAGGCCTTCCGCTGCGTGGCTCATCTCCCATCGACTCTCTTCCTTCTGAGAATGCCTTAAATCACCGAAGAATCTGGGCTTTTGACAAAACACTGTCTCCGTAGGCCTGTTCAAGTTTTGCAAAAGTTTCTGTTGCACTTTGCCCAAGTCTGAGCAAAACCTGATAGAACACCGTTGCTAGAAATTAATGTCTTTCATTTGTGGAACGCACTACAAAAACCGGGTTCACGGAAAAAACGACAACGGTCAACCAAACGACTTGATCGAGTTCAAACTTGCACTGAACACATATTACAGTGTCCACTTGTCGCCCCTCCATGTCCCGTGGTTTTCGTGTTGCCATATCAAACGCTACGTTGTCAGTCTCGTTACTTAATTTACAGACCTCGTATATGCGTCCGTGTTGATTGATGCCATAAGCGTGTTATTCAGAATTTTTGTTACGTTGTGGGAAAAGCTACACTTAAATAGCTCATGTTTGCGCATAGAATCGCTAGTAAGTGTCTGTATCAAACGTTTACACTGTGTTGCTCATGTCCAAACCGGATTGTATTGTAATATACATAATAAAGTTTTTTTAGAGTGATTATAAAAAGAAAAACGGAGCTGTGAAATATGCGCCTACTAGACATATGTTCGAGTCCCGTAATTCTGCAGTCACACCTCGCAGTCACGGATCGCGTATATCAATCAGTTACAACTATTTTGGATTCTTTGTATTCTAGAGTAGTTCTCTTTAGTTAAACGTGCTTTATAAATCTCGTCACCGTAATTGAAATGAGATATGGGTGCTGCAATATGCTTCAGCATAGGTAACACAAAATTTAGAACAATAGCAAAATTTAATTTTTTGACATACGACAGTTACACTGTCCACTTAGTCCATTGCCTTTCCAATAACGTGATACACACAAAAAATCTTTCGGCAACTAGTTAAGAAATTGGGAAATGGCATCATTTAGTTCTTCATCTGAAGAAAATCGACGTCATCCCAACTGTATCCACAGCTAAGGAAAGCAGAAATAGTCCGACGAAGCTACATCAGGGCTGTAAGGGAGGGTGTCCTAAATGAACAAAACCGCAGTTGTTGATTTCCTCGTGAACTTATGAACGCGGCAATTCTTTCAGCAATAAAGTTTTTTAAATATTTGATTGTTTCTTCATATACTTAATCCAAGGAATGCCCTCATTATCCCCCAAAAATGGCCATTAACGGGTTCCCTGTAGATGCTTAGGTCGTTTCTTTATTTGGTGGTGTAGATCCGTTGTGCATCCATTACACATCCATTGAATCCTTCTTTTGTGGGCGGATCCCCTTGAAAAACCCATGTTTCGTCGCCTGTTACGGTCTTGGTCACGGGGTACAGCCACGAAGTTTTTCTCCAAAAATTTCTTGCTTTGCACAACTTTTGGTCAGGAATCGGGTTTCTGGCAATCTAGCGTACTGACGCTTTACCCAACCGTAAATCTTCATGCAAAATTGTCAAAGCGGACGCTTGGCATATTCCACACCAATAATTATCTAAATATTGACATTGATTCTTCTTTGTTTGGCTTTATAAATCTGATTTTTTTTTGTACTAATTCTTTGTTTTATGTGACACAGGGTTCTTTTAAACCCTAACCAGCATTTAATACAAGAAGGAAACATAAATTTATCTCTATCCTACCTACTTTTCTTTTTTTTTTTTGAGAAATTTGGTTACCAAAAGGGAAGCTAATCTTATGTTAACAACAAGACAACTTTAAGCAAAACCATGATGTATCTACTTACGGTTAGCCTCAAAACATTTCACTTAAAGTCAGTAGTAGTAAAGGGAGATGTTCTATAACTTTTTTACACAAAAATATATAACGAATCGTAATCAGTTAAATGTAACTGGTAACCCTGTTCAGCACTGACGCGTATATTTCAAAGAAGTGAATAAAAGGCATTCATTTGTGTCTTCTATTTCCAGGTCGTTATTCAATTACGCAGGAATTGATAATTTAGTATTCAACTAGATGCTACCGGCTCCAAAATTAGCAAATGGCGAAGCTATGGGGCACCTTTTCTCCCCTCTGCAATGTGACAAGTGGTCCGCCGTTTAGGTGTATTAAATATGTCCATTTATATCGCCTCGTTAATGCTAGTCTATGCACTTGATGGATGCTTATTTATGTACGCTAAGTGCCAATGATAAATTAGCCTCTTCCGAATGACGTTTGTGTTCGGAACAGAATGGAACTTTCATGTAACCAAACATGTATTTCTTGACGTACTTCTAAAAACTGATTAACGTTGAATCACGAGCTACAAGGTTTATGTAAAAAATCACATAATTTGATTACCCAGATCAATAAATTGCAGATACGTTATATACGTAATAATACAATATTTTTTAAACTTCAAATTAATAGCTCAACTCTGCTCGTCATCAGTTCTAATAACAGCCCTGTAAAGTGGTTTAGTGTGGAATAGCTTTAATTTCGGCTTTAGCTGGTTTTCATTTCAAAAAAACATTTTTTTATACCTAAGTTTGTCACTTCTTTTCTTTAAGTGAAGTCAGCTCAGTTCAGAAGAAGTATAAACCCTTGCGCAAAGAAATCACACCCTCAATAAAACATAACACTTACAGTAGATCAAAAAAATATGGATGGCCCGGCCTACTTTGCTAATTATTTTAATCACTATTTTAGCACCATAGCTGTCTTCATAGTCAGCAATAATAGCAAGAACTTCAAAGGCAGACAATTAAGATTTGCTGCTCGTCAAAATAACTTCCTACAATGCATAATGAATTGTAAACCAAAAAAAAATTCCTGGGATGATAATATTAGTGCATACGACTGGTTAACAAGATTTTTATCCCAAGCACAAAAATGTCTGATTCCCATATACCTTTGCATGCTGAAATCAATTATGTTTTCAGAATTTCTCCATCACACTTACTTTTATGTTCCAGGATGTTCGCTTATCCACCTAAAATATGCATGCAAAAATATGCAGTATAAGAGAACATGTCTTGACGTTATTTCACTTGTCAGCTAGAGCTCGAAACTGATCAAGCAGCACGCAATGGTTAATGTTTGAACATGTATTGACGTGTTAAGACCTGCATTTCCCATTCCTAGTTAACATATCTTGTTATTTCAGTTGTCGGCTAGTACTCGGTGAATGAACATATACGCTGACGTTGTTAACGTTTTAAAGAGTGTTGCGTTGTGGTGCGTTCAAGCTACTGTATTGAAAGCGCCAACATTTGATCACCTGTAAAAATGCTAAGTAAATGTGTAAACCACCCTAACTCTTTTTGCTACATTTGCGGCGAATTGACATTTAAATATCAAACACGGTCTTTCACACTTCACCTTAAAAAGTGTTATGAGCAGTATTTCAAGTGTAAAGTAGGTGATGAGGACAAAAGTTGGTCTCCCCATATTTGCTGTGTTACGTGTGTCAGACTTCTTACAGCGTGGACAAAAGGTAAACGACATATGCCTTTTACTATTGCTATGATTTGCAAGGAACCATTAGATCATATTACCGATTACTATTTTTGTCTAACAAATATAAGTGGTATGACCCCATCCAAACATACTGTAAAATATCCTAATATTCCATCTGCACTGAGACCAGTACCTCACAGTCTGGAATTACCTGTGC
>JARFOC010003511.1:0-11372 GCA_031763485.1 Osmoderma eremita | reverse complement strand
CATTTCTTAGAAATACATCCCTTGCAATGAAATCGAATTTTTGCAAGAGTGTCTAATACATATGGCCACGATTGTATATACATCCTGTCTAAATTTTAGTATGCACCATTGAAGATTGTAAGAACAGTGGGACAAACAAATAAACCGTACTGGATCAATCCTCACCTCACAATACATTACTTCGGGACACGTGTTCCGGGAATACGTGAATTCCCATCGTTAACTGAATGACCAAATTCGGTCATGTATAATTGTCGTGAACCTGCAAATAAACAAATAAAATGTACTTAAGTTTTCTAATAATTGTCACAGCAATAATCAAATAGGCAATGAGGGTATTCCCTCATTGCAAGGACATAAGAAAAATGGAAGAAATTTAAAGTACATAAGCTAAGTTGATTTAATGATAAGCTTGACTTTTGTGAAACCGTGGGAACGAACAGAAAATAAAAAAATATGTTCATTTAGTAACCGTTCAAAAGTATTGCCTTTTTGAGCTCTTATGATCACAGTTCTGGTCGATTTGAGGTTAGTTACGCCAGCAATGTTATTGTTAGTGCGTAGTAATTTTGGTTTGCAGCTCCATCATATTTCGATACAAATGCTGCCTTTCACAAAACCCCATAGACAAAAATCTAAGCGGGTCTATTGATCTATTATTGGAAATCCTGCCCAGCAAATGTGATCATTTATTTCACAAAACATTTTAACAATTATTAGAAAGAACAAGTAATTATTTGTGGTAGCATTATGCACAGAACACCCATCCTGCTGGAACCAAACGTCATTTAGTGTAATGATTTGCAGACAGGGTATAACACAATTTCGTAAAAGAGCTAAATCTTTTTGCGAATTCAAATTGCCATCAATAAAAAAGGGCCCAATTATATAATCCCCTCCTCAAAGGTCTGCCCAAACATTCAACTTTTAGGGATATTCGTGTGTCGTAAATCATATATATTTTTTGGACAAATATCGGGCAACAGACGGATTATGTTTTCCATGTATGGCAAAAGAGGATTCGTGGGGAAATAATATATGATCAACAAAATTTAGGTTATTATTGCACCGCTCTAGAAGGGCCCAACAAGAATCAAACCTTTCGTACTTATCGTTAGGAAATATTTCGTTCAATTTTTTTAATCTATACGAACGATATTTGTTTTCTTCTTAAAACTGAACGAACGGTGCTATGTGCAACATCAACTTGCTCAGCAATTTTTTTATTCCACAAATGTGGTTCCTCTTCCACTGCAGCGCAAATTCTCGTTGTTCCGTTGGTCAAGCTTCTTTTTATGTTTCTGATAAACAAACATGAGTTTCAAAATTATTATACGACGCGCTGTTTCATATAAAATTAGATTTTCAAACTGCATTTGAAAGGAATGTGTAATTTTCCCAATAGATTGATTACGATGGTGACATTTTATAAAATTTTATTTCATCAAACGACAAAATTGCTAGGCTTACTTGATTCAAAATAAATTAACCTACGGCGCCGATTCTGCTCCGCAACAGAATATTTCGGCGTTCAAAATACGCTTGTTACTTCAAAGGTGTTTGTCCAGAGGTGCTGGCTTGCGGCTAACTTTGCAGAGATGGGATGGGTAACTTCATCTAATTCAAACGATCTAAGGGTGGCGCCACCGAGCTTTACATCAGTATTCGACTTGGCTCTTAAGCATGGGAAAAGGATGTTGGGGGAGTAAGAACGTTGGACGAAATAAAAGCCAAGGGTACGGCTAAATAAACAGAGTATACATATTATGGAAAATTCGTCAAGGTCAGTAAATATAAGTTCGGTACATGTAGGATAACATCGATAATTCAAAACAAAATGTATGACATTTAAGTTTGCATAAATAAACACATCAACAAATCGTCAGTCAAATTATTGGGTAAAGAAAGACAGATATGTCAAGAAAATAATTACATAACCTAATAATAAACTAATAAGTGAACTTAGGGGTTACGTTAATAATGAATTTACTTGTGCGTATGTGAATCTACAATTTACAAAATAATATTTACGCTATTAAATGAAATACTGACTGAATTTTAACAGACAAATTTACTGAATGTCTTTTGATGGTTACATTTCATCGTTACACAGTGCAGACCTTGAATTTCTCGTCCGTTGGTAAAGGTGATCGTTCGTACGGCGCGGCGTAGAAAATGGCAACACAATGAGTTTAGGTTGGTGTCGCGGTACGTGCTGAATAAATGGATTGAGAAGCGCGGAGTTGGTCTCAGCCGCTCGTCTTCGTCGTAGCGGTGGTCCAATTCGGGTCACGGGGTGTATATCGGCAACGCCCAGGAAATAATTCCGGTCGGTCGTAACTACACCTCACAGGCTTGCAGTTACGCGGTACTTGTTCACGGCAAAACAAAATATACTAACCTCTAACACTTTATGGACCTTTTTCTAAGACAAGGAACTCGCACAACCTCTGTGTCTGCTGCTTGCCAAGATCTTTTAAGTGCGGGAAGAACATCGGTACTTGCGCAAGAGGATGCGTCCCTTAGCCAACCAAGTCTCGATCTTACATGTCGCGCATTATCATTCGCTGGAATGCAACCGCGTGACACGGGTGGCCCAATAGAATGGCATGACGTCGAAATTTAATCATAGAGATTCGCAGAAGTGACATATCGCGCGCGTTGAAATGCGAATAGCATATGAACTAAGAAGGCCGTGTTCCTGCCCTAATACGCGTAGGTAAGAATTGCGGTAAATATTACGATAAATAGTTGGGGGGCGTTTAAAGCGTTACAAAATATCCATATATATATATATATATATATATATATATATATATATATATATAATATAAAATTAGCAAAAAAGATATTAATAATAAAAATGGCTAAAGATTAAAGATGAAAGATTACTACCTTGGAGAATACGAATTGCATTTATAGCTGACATATTGTTGCTGCCTACTCGTAAGATAATAAAGGGAAAATGTATGTAATCAGAGAAGTGGGGGGACCTTAATTAGAATTACGTTGTGGTTTACGCCAAAAATAAATGTCAAATTCCTGCATTTAAAGTGAAATAGTTGAAAATCCTGTAAGTGTGGGTAGATTTTTGAATGGCTTTTTTGGATAGTGATCAGTTGATTTCAACAAGATTTATAGGGTAAATGTACAAGTTAAGGGCACACGACGACCTGTTTAACAACGTACATGTTTAGAATATCGTCTTACGTGTCCGGCATTTCAAATTTTTCCTTCATATACGCCTCTATAACCATAGCGAATCCAAAGCTATAATTCCGCTAGGATCATCCAGCGTTGTTCCACAGGATTTCTTGGATAATTCGGCCCGCAAACATGTACACAATTTAATATGTCCCCGCATCTCGTCTGCGGTCATACTGGGTAAATATGAAAACAGTGATCTATGTTATATCAACCCTCGCGGTCCAGTATGCGTATGAGCTTTACCCATAAGGAATAAAATACAAATAAGGAATCCCCATGTGTATAGAGGTTACCAACATACAAACATTCTCAAGCAGCGTTTGTATTATATTCGGTTTGTATAATTATTTGTCTTCTCGTGGTGCGTATAATGTCGGATATTTACACGCTTGCGTGGTTGCCTATTATGCATTGTATCGTTTTGCGGCGTTGCTGCTTTGAACGCAGAAAGGCTTAAAGGGGCGTTCGAAAGTAAAAGCAAGGTATTATTACAACATGTATGGGCTTAAATTGTTTCAATTGCTCGTTTGTTTTGGAAAATAGGGATCTGTTGTTGGAAGATTTGCATATGGCAGTGTGGATTGGAACAATTGCCTGTTTTTAGGTTTGTTTTCATATGCGTTTAGGAACTATTACTATTGTAACAAAGAAGGAAACGTGGGATGATTTGTAAAATCTATTTTTAGTGAATGTTAGGAGAATTAAACAAAGTAATAATATTTTTGTGTAGCAGGTACATATTTGTAATATCGCTTCCATAAGTTATCACTTTGGTATATCTGCACTAATTTGTAGAGGTAAAGCAAAGACGAAATATTTAAACTTTATTTTTCAAAACAAACCTTTTTTACCACGATATGTAACTATGGATAAATATTGGGTTTTACGTAATTTATGTTAGAGGTTATGAAAATGTGTGAACAAGAAATCGATGCCCTATGTGAGACTTTGCTAAATTTAGGGATTCTTTGAACAGTTGAACAAAACAATACTTTTATGTACTGAAATGGTATTTATCCTTTAATAGGATCTAAAATCCTTAAACGAGCCCAAGCCAATTAACGACATGGCTAATGCAATAGGGCCTTATGATAAATGTAAATTTTGAATTAAAATGACTTTGCACCAGATATTGCTGTGAATAATCTATTTTACTTAACTACGGTATTGCTACCGTCGTACGGAAAAAAAGGTTGGAACGCCATCGGTGGTTATGAGGATTATGTATGATCGGGATACTCTGTAACACCTATTGCTGGATACTACTCGTACTCTCGCTGGATATCATTCGTCACGGACGCGAGATTAGGTGGATTATTTACCAAGGTACGGCAACCATTTTGTTTTTTCTCAAAGAACTGATTAATTTCACCAATTTAATAAACTTAGTTTTTACTTTCTTTTCAAATACTAAATAAAAGGAATCCAAAATTATTAAAGTTATTATTAAAATTCATTAGACATTAAAAATAGGATTTTGTAACATTGCAATATATGTATATGTATATAGAATTGTAAATTATTTATCACGTATCCATATGTACATCATATTAATCGAAGTTGAGTATAGTACTTGCATAGTGAATGCCGCACAAAAAGCAACTGGATTTCTGTTTTTTTAAGTTTACTGTTATTATTGTAACAATATGAACTTTTTTAATGTAATCTCCCAAGCAAAAGATTCTAGAAATCTTTTATTAATTGGTCCAACTAAAATTAAAACGATGTTCTTTGGAGTGTAGATTTGAATATCCACCATTAGTTGCCGCATTCACAATGCCCTTCCATTCTTCTTTTAACTCAAAAATTCTAAACGAAAATTCCATCAATTCCCAAAACTACAGCGAAAATAAAATCCGCCCTTCTTTCTTTTTGTTTTATTTTTTTATTATTCTGCATCGTAGCCCGGCAAGAGATCTATCAATAATACCATATAAAAATGCCACGTCACCATCAATTCACCGGTAGTCGTCCAGCCTCGCTACAACACAAAGGGCTCCCGGTTGGAAATGAACGAGTCAGGAGGCCGGACGCGCATCCAGTGTCTGTCGTTCCTTTTACAAATATGCGCTAACGACACAACAACGGTCGCGCACAATGTTATCGGGCGACGATTCCCATAAAATATATTCGCGGGCGGCGCGGATCCGGGTCTCGCCTGTCGTTGTCGTTTTGTGTGCGCTCGGGATTACATGGGCGCGCGATGGTTTAATTACGCGCGCTATTCTAATCGAGGTTTTCTATTGAAAACATAAAATGAACGATTTTGACGGCGAATATCCTTTTCCTTCCACATATTACGTATACAGCGTGGACATAACTATATCAATCTAATATATTCTCAATGAGACGATAAAGGAATCCTTCACCCGATTAGAGTAAGAGTAAAAGTTCGTTCGCAATTTAGTGAGGAAAGTAAATATATGTCATGTATATAAAACATGTACATATTGTCGTGGGTCAAAGTGAGAGATAGATTATAACCTATATCAAAATGTCTTGGTATGGGGTTTTCGTTTACATTCACTTGATGTAACTAAGCAACCGCTGTAACAAACAAAATAAATGACCGGAATTATTAATTTTAATTAAGTCAAAATTTTGGTTACTACGATAAGAATCTATTGAAAAATATATAATTTTGCTTAATAACACATACACACAATTTGGGTAATTGATTACCCAAATTGTGTGTATGGGTTACTGTTCCACCCTATTCTTCATTTACTTTTCCAATGTCTTCAAATTTCCCCGATCCAAAATCCAGTTTTCTTTTTCTTCCCTATTTCCGGTAACTTCTTTCAATCATGTGGTATAAATAGCCAAAATTTAATCAATCTTTCTAATTAATTAATTTCTTCTGTTAAGATAACAAGCGACGCTTTAATGACTGGAACTTCAACAATCCTCACTTGTTTTAAACAATCCGCTATCATTGCCTCCGCTGCTGCTAGCCACAGGGGTGCAATTCAATATGCAACCTAGACAATAAGCACGCAACAAGTTGAATATAGGGACCAGATAGAGCCAGAGTCACCAACCATTGGTTTACGAAAAATTAAACTTGAAGGATTTGAATGTATGTTGGCAATATTACTGCCAAAAACGTAATATTTAATGTTAAAAACTTCCAACATTTCTAAATGTGATACATGTGATACTTTGGTAAAAATTTCAATTTACCATTGTTTTTTTTAAATAAATTTATCGGAGTATAACAAAGAGGTTAGAAGAGCCAAGAGAGAGTCATGGAGGAAGTTTTGTCAGATACTTGAAAACATTCCTGACGCTGCAAGGATTCACAAAATTCTCTCAAGAGATCCGGTGCATATGCTGGGCTCGCTAAAACGAACAGATGGCACATTTACGGACACAGGAAAGGCAACGTTAGAGCTTCTTGCACAGAACCACTTCCCAGGCTTTTAAATGATGAATGATCGCCCGAGGGCTGATACACATCCTCGCGGGGCCAAGCGGCCACAGGCTGCTGATTGGCAAATAGCAAGGAGAGTAGTAACATTCAACCCGGTTAGTTGGGCGAACTTGCCCGCGTTCAGCCACATATATTACATTACACTATTATTGTTAAAGGATTATATATTTTACTTTAAATGTAATAAATTGTATAATACCACAATTCCTAAATAAATGTTCGAAATGTAAATTGCATTAATGTTCAGTAATAATGAATAAAATTATGGGTTTTTTCCACTGATTCTTAGATAAAAAAATTATGTTTTTATATGTTTTCCTCAAAATATGCATTTTAACTGTCAGAAAGCCAAATAATGGAACCGGAAGTAATGTACAGCTGATTCGACGATGTATAGGTTGAGACAATCTATAGATTAGTTGTTCTACAATGCAATACGGTGCCAAATTTGAAAATATTTTAAAAAACTTGAATTTTTTTAACATAGGGTGAGCGGGACTGGGAAATTATCTTATTAAAATGAAGTCTATACTCATCGACTTATATACCTATCGAAAGAGTATTTATCCCTGTTTCAAAATATATGATCATTTTTTTGTGTAATGTCTATGTTCCTTTGCCCAGAAGCATATTATTCCCACAAATCGGAGTTTGCCCCGCTATGGGTTGCTATATAACTTGCAATCATCCGTAGAAACTCCAAAGAAAAAAGGGTTAGATCAGAATCACACTTCGGACATACATTATAGTGAGTTGACGGTAAAGATGATTAGTTTGTCGAATTTGTCCAATTTTGAATTGAAATAGGAATCCCAGCAGGTTACATAATAGCATTCCTAAACATTCTCATTTATGCTATCTTGTAACACTGATCGTTTGGAACAAAAAATGTCTTAGGTGGTATTACCTGAGGATCTTCCTTCATCTTAATACCTCTATTCGCGTCCAAGAATGTGAAAATTCATATTAAATCTTGTGGAATAACCAACCTCTGAGGAAGCGGAACTTTCAGCCCCATACCTCATCGTTGCAACGGTCAGTAATCATTTGTCAGTGTATTCTTTAATTCTGGGAAAAATATTGAAGCAAGGCAATAAATTATATTACGAAATGATTACTGACCGTTCCAACAATATTTGGTAAATCAGAGAAAGAAGATTTCTGCCAATAGCCGGCACGTACGTTCAAAAAATGAAGTATATAAAAAATATATTTAAATATATTTTTTATATACTTCATTTTTTGAATATTTGGTACAAATAACATGTGAATAACATCATAATAGTTTATCATGGACCTTTAATATTCTTTTAATTATTTGTCTAATTCACTTAATCTTGTTCTTTCAAACATTTTCTCTGACATTATAGGATCTCCTGATAGTTTGCTATTTGCTCCACATGCTTTCTATCATCCACCTTTATCTATTTCGTTGTCACTTCCAGTTCCTAGTAGATTATCTGCATTTCCTTCAAACAATAACTTTCGTTACCTATAACTTTAGCAAAGCTAATTTTCCCAAACTTTATGCTGATCTTCAATAGGCTGATTAGTCATTTCTTGACAGCTAATAATATAATAAGGCAAATGTTGACAGTTACAGACCTATATCAATTATATCCAATTTTGGTAAGATATTATTTCTTCTTACTTGCTCTATAATACCATGTCCTACGTCACATCTCCTCAACATGGCGTTATTCGTGGAACGTCTACAATCACAAATCTCGTTACCGTCAGTAAGCTTATTAGCCAACAATTTGATACACAAGGCCAAATCGACGTAATGTGTATGGATTTTAATTGCGCTTTTGACATCATCGACCATGAGATGCTAAATTATCACATTTGGATTATATTCTTCACTGATAAGACTGTTCAGTTTTATTTAACAGAGAGATCGCATTTTATGTCTTCTAAATATACATCTTTTGAATGCCATCTGGTGAGTCTCTAGGTTCGGATTTAGCGCCGTTCTTATTTGTTCATTATGTAAACAATATATCGATATCTCTATCTAGCCCTGTACTAGCTTATGCTGATGTCGCGAAAATTTATCTACCAATTAAATTTCAGGATGCTGTTGTGCATTTACAATATAAGTTGGATGTACTTTAACGTGGTGTTCGGTCTATAAATTGAAGTTAAATCCTAACAAACAAAAGTCAACTGCATTGATTCGACATACTCGATACATATGGTAGTGATCTTAAGAAGGTTCATACTGTGAAAGACCTAGGTATACTCTTTGATTATTGGCTGAGTTTTGCTCCGCATATTTCTCAATTATGCATTTCCGTTTCACGAACCAATTAAAATTGCTGCCGCGACTACGCAGTGACTTGACCTTTTGCGACACATTTCACACATATCGCTATCTCTTTCAATTGTGTAATTATATTCATCGGAAAAACTTACCTCGGGAACTTCCAGCCTGTTACTGATTTTTTTGGATTTAATGCTACTCAGAAGCCTTCTTCTAGGTAGTATGTAGCCATAAGGTGATTTCCTTACTTACCTTTTTTGATAGAATCTTTATTGGTATAGCTTTCAAAATCCTAAACATGTACTTGCACATCGTAACCTGAAAATGTGAAATTGTAATAGCAATTGACGGATTTAGACACAAAGATATTTTTTTCTTGAAAAATTTATTCCATTCTTATAGAAAATAGCACAGTTATTATTATTATTATGGTACAATCCTTATTATACATATATTTATATAATTTTTTTATACAATTTCCAAATTTATTACATTTTATAAGATACAACAATACTTACAAGATATGGTATATTACAATTTGTTTTTATTAATAGATAAATTTATAAAAAACTAACAATACGAAATGAACGAAAGGAAAATGGGATTTCAGTTTTTTTGCTCTTTTTTTATTATTTAATTTTTTGCTTTCTAAGGCATATTGGTCCTTCTCCACCATTCGTCTGAATTTTTCCGTTGTTTTGCAGTTCGAATCTCGTCAAATTTGATTACGGATTCATTAAGGCTGAATGGATTTTGTTTTTGTTAAAACTTTAACGTGATTATGATGTTGTACATAAGTATTTAAGACGTGCAAGTAGTAAATGTTATTTATTCGTGTCATTCGTCCCATAAACATAATTGTTTCTGTGGGACGTAGTAGGCGAAAAGGTGACACTTTTTGCACGTTTTGATACCGCAACGGTACGTCACCGTTGAGGTCTTGGTTTCGCCTTTGCCCTTGCAGTACTTGAGGCCGCACGGAAACCAGCCTATGCACAGTTCGAGGTGACACTGGCACGGCGACCACACTTTCTTCAGGTTGGAACAGCTCTCCACCGGTACGTCGTTAGCGTCGTACTGCTGCAGCTGATTGCCGGCCATCAAGGGGTCTGGAGTGGTGGGGAATCGTTTGAGGGCTCTCGCGAAGATTGATTCCGGCAGGCCTGGAACAATAAGAGAGAAGATTGAGTGGAGAATGCGAGTAACATGGTTAAAATTGGATTTTCTAAGGGCGCGTTTATATTGAATCCTCTTTTATTAGAGTATTATTATAACTAATAATTATTTATTTCCATTAGAGAGAAAGAAGAGAGAGAGAGAGAGAGAGAGACAGAGAGAGAGAGAGAGAGGTATTAAAATTAATTTCACATAAATAAATTAAGAAATATACAATTTTCAATCCATTTCATCAACAGCGACATCTAATTCTTGCCTATGAGGTGTGTAAATTAAGTAATGAGGCTGACAACGTAGCGTTTCATATGGCAATACGGGAAGCACGGAACATAGAGGCGCGACAAGTGGACATTGTAATACACGTTCAGAGCAAGTTTTAACTCGATCAAGTCATTTGGTTGTCAGTTATCGTTTTTCCGTGAATCCGGTTTTCGTAGTGCATTCTACAAATGAAAGATATTAATTTCGAGCAACGGTGTGCTATCAGGTTTTCCTTCAGACTTGGGCAAAGTGCAACAGAAACTTTTGCAACACTTCAGCAGGCCTACGGAGACAGCGTTTTGTTAAAAGCCCAGGTTTTTCGGTGGTTTAAGGCAGTTGGGAGATGAGCCACGCAGCGGAAGGCCTTCAACTGCAAGAACCGATGGCAATGTCCACAAAATCCGCAATCTTGTGCGTTCAGATCGTCGGTTGACCGTCAGAATAATCGGGCAACAGTTGAGTTTGTTTCACACCACCGTTCATCAAGTTTTGACCAATGAATTGGGAATGAGAAAAATCTGTTAGAAAATGGTTCCAAGAATTCTTTCGCAGGAACAAAAAGACATCAGGAGAGAAAGGTGCCTTGACTTTTTGGAATCTATTGAAAATAATGAAATTTTTTTGGAACGTGTCATTACTGGTGATAAGAGTTGGGTATTTGGGTATGACTTGGAAACAAAACGCCAGAGCATGGAATGCCACACTTCAGGCTGTCCAAAGTCCAAGAAAGCAAGAATGAGCAAATCAGAGATCAAGAGCATGCTGATTTGTTTCTTTGATAGCCAGGAAATCGTTCACAAAGAGTTCGTGTCTCAAGGTCAGACAGTTAATCAACATTTTACCGAGAGGTTCTCGAGAGACTCCGAAAAAGGGTCATGGGTGTGAAACCAAACATCAAGAACTCCTTATTCACCTGACTTGAGTCATTCCAAGATTGAAAATTCATCTGAAAGGACATCATTTTGGGACAGTCGAAAACATTCAAACGGCTGTAACCGACCAGCTAAAGGCGATTCCAATATCCGAGTT
>JARFOC010003471.1:0-11374 GCA_031763485.1 Osmoderma eremita | reverse complement strand
TGCACAGTTGAAATTTTCAGCGTGTGCTGAGCATATATGGCTAACTATGCCTGCAAAGTTTCACGCGATTCTGCTGTTTTAAGTTGAGCGACAATATAGGAAGTCGTAAGAGCGATCGACTCTATCGCGTTTCATCATTCCTAAATTATCCCGTTCCGAGAAAAGCTATACCTAACGACCTTGAGGTCTTTCTTTTTCTCATTTTGTTCTTCCTATTATCTGCGTTAGGCTAGGCGCACGTATCGCTCCGCTTGATGACGACCACGAGGAGGAGGTTTAACATACGCAGAAAAGTAAGCCAAGTCCGGTCGTCGCTGGTGAGGTGGAAAGTAGGAGGGCGCAGTGGCGCTCGCGCTTCGGTCTCGCTCCAACGGACGAGGCTGCGCACTAACTGCACACCGTTACGTTTTCCTGTTGCATGTGGACGTCAGGATCCACAGTTATCCATGCCGGTCAGTCCTCACTCGTTTGTGGCCTGTGGTTCCGCGACGGTACCATGTGACTTCGACGTGTCATATGTTTGCGCTGTGTTTATTCATTTTGTTTTTCGTTTTTACGGATTCTTTCTTTCTGAATCTTCGTCTTTGTAATTAAGTTTTCCCCCCGAGAATATTTAAAATCGCTTTTGTTTCGGTTTGGGTGTTTTGTTCTTCTACTTGATATTAATTATCCGTTTTATTTGGACAGTTGTGTTTTTAATTCCTTTTGTATGACTATTTGTGGATTATTTTCTCCGAAATTTTGGTAAGTTATTTTTTATTAATTAAAAATTATTTTCTTTTATTTATACAGAATCAAATTTAATGAGTTGCAATCTGTTTGGAATAATGCATTAATAATTATTCTTTTATTATTTATATTTTGCCAGTGGCAAGTAGTAAATATTTCAAGCAACATTACAATGGCCTAAATACCTTTTCTGGTAACCAACCTTTTACATAGCATTCCAAGTTATGCGCGGACACTCCTTTCTAATATGATAATTAGCGATTCATCTTTCTTTGCTGAGCTATCAATTTTGTACATAGCGGAACTTGAAAATGCCATAATGGGAAATATTTTCTCACTTATTCCTACCACTACTACTACCGCTTGTTGCTAGAGTTTAATTAAGAAGAAGAACTGGAGCGGAATATTTAATTATTTAATGCAATTAATGCTAGATAATTACTTATCACATAGTTAATAATCTTTATTAAGTTAAATCATTTTTTTTTACTTGGGATTGATTATTACGGCACTAATTGAGAGGGTATCAGCATTTATTACTACATATTACCATTACTGGGACTTCATCATTATTTTTTTAACTAAAATACATTTCATTGCGAACAAATTCTAATGGAGTATTGAAAAGTGGATCAAGTTCATAACGATGAGGAACTAAATAGTAGCGGCGACAACGGCAAACGAGTATTGCTAATTTCTATGTATCACCTCCTAGACTTTCTGTGGCCTTGGAAGGTCGTCGGCCTTTAAGTAGGCGCATGTCGGCGGTCGTGCGACATTCTTCTTGCCAATCTACGACAATGCGTTTAAAGTACATATACATGCATGCACTCGAAACATGGGTGAACACGCGCGCCCGCCACAGCGGCATATTTTTTCAAGTGTATGTACTTTGCGTGTTGACAATTACGTTTATTTTTCACCGGGCCGCTTATTATTACCCTCCTCCTCTGCCGACATTTTATCGCTATTTCTGATACAGCGCGCTGCACCGAAAGAGATCGTTAACTTCTAATAATAAAGTAAGACGAAACCGGTCGGTGGAAAGGCGATCTGCGTTCGCCGAAAACATACACCAAAATAGAACTTCGGTGTCTGCGATTTAAATTATTATTTATGATTGGAGGCATATGCGAATTAAGATTATATACAGTATCCAGAAAATGTATTTGAATCGTTTATTGTTGAAATGAGGCTAGCGACATTTTGTAAATTCTGAGAAAAACGCAAAAACTATTCTGAGTTAGATAGTAATATTTTTAATTAGTTCTTTTGCTCGAACTTAAATGAATATTATAAAAGAAAGTAGATCAGTGCGAAAGAAAGTCGAAATTTTTTTTTCTTTGTAAATTATTTTTGCTTTTTTTAAATGTCACTTAGCTCCTTTCCACAAATTATTAAAGCAATTCCTTTTAAAGTTTTTATTGGGAAATAATTTCAAAATAAAATAAATGTCTTGGATTTTTTGGTTGGCCAGTTAACAACCTCATCGTAAAATGACCTATGGTTATTCGGAATATATTTTATCACAAGTTTTTGATAGGCTTTATTTTTGTTTCCATAATCCGAATCTTGTTTTGATATGCCTTATTTGATGGCAATCTGACGACACCTGCACTAGGCATTTTCAAATAAAAGGTGTGTGTATTAAAAGGGCTATTAATAAAGGGCGAAGCAGTAATATATCCGGATTTCAAGGCATCACACTTAAACTGATGAAACTGATACTGAAAAATTCTGTTTTTCATTTCGTGACTTCTTCTATTTGTCTCTACAGAAACAATATTCTTCTTGTAAAATCTAGTCCACCAGTTTTTGAAATCCAAGATATCACTGTGTGAATTTTCTACTTGCACTAGATGTGATTATCAGGTTGGTGAACTTATGCACAGAAAAGATTCTGGCGTGATGCCTCAGATGTTTTTTCACAGTGCCAAAATTCCTAATCACACGGCAAAAACGAATGGCCTCTAATGGGATAAATATGTTCAACTTTTTAAAAATCTTTTCTCAATTAACGCCATACACATCCTAGCCATTGTAGAATGAATGAAACCACGTGACCTTGTTTCTACATAAGTTGTTGAAAAGGGCCAAGCGACGTATGTTACCTCCTTTCTATACTATTCCCAGCCGCCCGTGTAGTATTTATTTCCATATAAACGCATCGGCGTTTGCAGCCCTTCAACAACAAACGACGCGGATACAGAAGAAAAACAAAATTCTTGCAATAACTGGAAACACTAGAAAATGGTGCTTGACCCCTTTCAACAATAAACGATTCATTTGCACAGTAACTCAATTTTAACATTTTCAGCTGTTATTACATATTATAAAAGAAACTTGTATTGTAATATACAAAAAATAAAACTACATTTATTACTGAAACTGTGTATATAAACCAGAAACATAAACTTTTATAAACACCCCAATAAGAAAAAAGACTATGTAAATAACACACAAATTATACAGGAAAAAGTATTTGCACAATTCTACTTTAAGGCAAAAAATAATAAAAATTATATAGTTAATATTTCCTGGGAACACCAGAAGCGTTTATCACAGCTTGCAGGGCGTCGCACAGTGATCCAGAATAGCATGTTTGCGATCAAAAACTGTAACTTCTTGTACAATAGGAATTTTAAAATGATTTTTTCAGGAAAATGTAATCAACTATAAAGGATTTCATCCATACAAAAGAAAAAAACATTGAGCCGAAAATAAGGCGGTAATCATGAGCGAAAATATAAGGCATTAATTCAAAAAATTAAAAAAAAAATTTCTGCAATTTATATTGCGTATAATAACTATTTTATTATTTAAACTTTAATTGTATTATTTACTACCTCTTTTACACTTAATCTTAGTTTAAAATTGACTTACAAAGTATGAAATTCAATTATTTAATTTGTATGTTCTCAGGAAGTAGCAAAAAGTAGCAGCTGAAACTTATAGGGAGGCTTATATAGACTACCCGGGTTATGTATACTAAATATGAACTTATAGCTACTTGTTGATAAATAATAACAATCGCCCTGGACCACTGTGCGTCGTGGTATAGAGTTAAATAGATTTTCCGTTATATCGGGGTTGATTGTAGTCCATCCTACCGTTAAAGCAGTTATTAGTTGTTCTTTTTTTTATATTTCACGTAAACAAACTTGCTGACCCAATATTTCCCACAATTTTTCGATGTGCGGTGCTTGTGGAGGTGTTTGCAGCATATGGGGCACATTATACAATATCCATTCCCTCACTATCATCCACGTATGTTTGGGGCCGTTATAAAATATCCAAATCTGTCCAAATTCTTAGTTTTAAAGCTTCCCTTGTTTTCTAAACACCCATTTCTTACCTTCAGAGCCGGTCACCGTGAATTTGCTATCGTCAGAAAAAATAACCGATTCCCAAATATCTAGAGGTTGATTAATTTTTTTTTGCATACCTATTCCAATCGTTTGGATCGATTAACATTGCTTACAAATGATTTTCTTCGGGATGTACACGTTTTTCAAAGCGTCAGTGCTAATTTGGGCGCACTATTAAAAGAATTTCCTTTATTTCTCTGATTATAAAATTTTCATCCCTTGGGTTAACTTTCTGGGACAACCTGATCGCCGTGAAATTTTCAACTGACCGATATTTTTAAACTTTATTACCATGTACCTAATTGTTCAAAATGGTTTATTGAATATTGGACCGATTTCTCTAAGAGATTTGCGTTCATTATCTAATTTTATTACTAACTGCCTCTCTTCAAGTGTAATTTCTCTTATTTTATTTACCACTTTTATTTGTATCCTCGGAATTTTATAAATATCAACAGGTAAATGTTTTAGGTTTCGTTGTTTCTGACTTTTATTCAATAGCCATTTGCAGCCAAGTTTCAAAAATGAAACAAAATTTGTTCCAACACCATTCTGCTTGGACGATTGCTATTTTATTAATTCTAATACATAAATTAAATCCAAAAACGTCAAAAACTTCAAAAAAAGATAGCCGGTTAAAATTATCATATTTTATTTAAAAAATAAAATATGATTAATTTTCAAAAATAACTTATCTTGTGTAATTTAGCGCAAATAACCTTCTAGTTCTAGAGGTAAGAAAGTAAATAGTTTGGTAGCTAAGGTGAAAGCTGTGGAGCTGTGGAGAAAGGTTTTAAATATCCAAATAGCCTTATAATAGTTTGATGTTTAGTAACCTGAATGTTATTCTTATAATAGGCGAATATTATTCTTCTCGTCAAACTAACATTTTTCTTAATAAAAGGATGAAATTTGGAATAAGTAATTGAAGTATAATAAGTAATAACAATTAAATTGCGTTTAGTGGAAGCATTTCCTCAATTATTAGTGTAGACATATTGCTATTACACAGAAATAATCATACCATTGCAATAAACAGAATTTTGTTATCACTTACACAAAAAAAATATTTTTAATTTCCAAGAAAAAAATGGAGATATGTATAGAATGTCAACTTTTCTTAGAGCGATTCGAACAAAAAAAAAACCGCTTTATTGACTATGGACACACTGTTCGGATTACTTCTTCCGCACAAATGTTAATTAATTCGGGAATACGTGGTTTCCCCAAACCCGGGTTCAGAATTAATTAATATTTTGTGGTGGAGGAATAATCTGAACAGTGTGTTTATTGTGCTGTCCCGCAGTCTTTGCAATCTTTACTTTATTAACAAATTATGTAACTTACTAATCTGAAAAAAAAAACAATATTTAATCTTATAAGAAAACTCAAGAATTGTTTTTATACATTATGCTTTCAATAACAATATTAAGAAGCCAATCCGTATTTATTAAAAGTGTTTATGTATAAAAATCATTACCAGTCAATAATATTATTGTGCCATTTTACAATGCTATTAAAATAATTAGGTTTCTTTCAAATTTAATAAATAAAAATATAAATATCTATTTGAGTTTCTTCAGTGTTGGGGTTAACCTATAGGTAAGGCTTATATGTATCCTTCAATAATTAAACCTACCAGTATTGTTTTGTAACACATTTATTCTGAACGATTTTTTTTTACAATGGATTGCCATTGCCATTATTTATGGGCTGCTACAGAAATTTTACGATTGTCAGGTGTGCAGTTGTATCATAAAGATTCAAGGAAGTTTACGCTTTTCCAAGAAGTAGATAAAAGTCATCCACACTGTATTATATTTATCAGTTGTCATTTACTTAATAATATTCACTTGACAACAATATCCTGAGATATTATTTCTTGGAAATTTAATTAAATTGTTGTAAAATGTCTTATAACCGTAATTAGCTATTTCTCAATCAGTACGTATAGGCCTTATTTTTACAAAGGTATATATACCTACTATTTTGAAAGAAACAAGTTCTTGGGGATTGTATCACGCGTGCTTCAGTAGTATCGCAGGTTATCATATTTTGAAAATCGGCATCACTAAATTTTTTTTACATGAATATAATTCTTACAGTCAAGTTATATTATTCTGTTGTATATAACCCTGAATTATTACTTCTCAACGAAAAACACCATGTAAATAAATTATTGTTAATTATTACTTCAATCCTGAACGTTTGACATACAAGAGTACAGTTCATAGCCTCAACTTCAAATATTCATCCTGAATAATAAGCCACTTATAAATATTAGTGGGCAAATTCATTTTCTAAAAACAAATAAGCAAATTTAAATGGTGCATAATTTAAATGTCGTTCAGATACAATTTTTGTTTTTGTTACTTAACAAATACTTCTAAATTACAAATCTGTATGGGACACTATATTGAAACAACTACATAATATCTTTGTACTGTGATTCACACATGTGTTTGGACAGTGTAGTGGTTGTGTCGCGTCATTGCGGGTTAAGAAGATAGACTTTCATTCATACATATGGTGTGTTCCAAAAGTACTGTTATCTTTTCGTGTCAAATGATTCACGAGCGTACGATGCAAGTACAATCGCAACAAATCAGGTTGAAATCCCACATAAGATGTCTTGTTTAGACGATGTTGTGTTATATTACGTTGGTTTAAAAGCCATAGTATCCATTTAACCCTCCGTCTGTCTGGTACCTTTTCTGAAACACTTTCGATCGGGTGTGGTCTCTGAAGGGTAGCAACATGCCTGTTAGTGCTAATTTCCCATAAATATATTTTCTACAATCCTTTTTCTATGGAGTGTCTAATTATTCTATCAGCACTCCACTTTTGTGCTGTTTTACAAAGTGATCATTTCCGGTTTTTTTCTGATTGCCATTGGCTTCATCGATATGATCATCGCGATGCATTGTGTATACGATGACCACATTTTTCCGTTTCTTAGGCACATACGATGTGCCTAAGATAGTCATATCGTCGCTAAATGCAAATACTGAAGAATATACCTGCCTCTTTTTAATATACGTTATCTCGGGAGGTAATTCTCTTCTGTTGGCTGCAACTACAGTGAGCCAGTACTCTCGTAGTAGTTTCTTCACAACTACATATCCTGTGATCCAACGGTTTATAGTTACATTTCTTCCGGAACTCGATAAATGTGAGCACAGTCTTTCAGTTATTGCAACGGTGGAATTGTCAGTTTTATATGGGCCATCGGGTTGAACACCTGCATAGATTTCCATGCGCGAGGTGTAGAATGTTTTGGCATCAACAATAGGGAAAACATTTAGCCCATATTGATTCGGTTTGCTTGGTATGTACATTCGAAATCCACACCTACCCCTAAAGGCTAGTAGTATTTCATCCAATGTCAAAGTCTCCCACTGAGTATTTTTTTTTTTGAATTTTCATTGAACCTATCAAAGATGGTACGTACTGCTGCGAGTTTGTCCACTTCTTTTCTTTCGTCTCAAGTCGTAGTATCATCAAAGCGAATACATTTCAATAAAAATAGAAATCTGCGTTTTTTTTTTTTGCTTACTCGGTGTCTTTATCATGGCCACTGACTCTTACAAAATCGTCAGACTCTTCTATGTCACTATCCGTGCAAATTTCTTCATACAGTTTCTGTAGCCTCTGTATTTCCTCTTCATACAGATCCATTCCGCAATGCTAACATAATAATACGTAATGTTTTGTTAAAGAAGTCAAATCAGTAAATTTTGCAGCTACTACTTACCTTTACAAGTCAAATTTGATTTGAATTGATAAAATTAAATTATAATAAAAACAATAAATAACTTTATATACTTTTCACACACACACGTTTCTCAACATATTTTACTTATAAACATTGTACTGTTTATGTTTTGGATTCACTAACTTACTATATTCACTTTCTGGTATACATAGTGAGGCGGAATTCCACAAATCTCATTACATCGACAAATATTTGCACAGTGCGTGTGCAAACATGTAATACAATATTATCCTATACTATGCTGAGCATCAGGACGCACCATCTTTTAAAATAAATAGAGATAACCTCGACCTCTTATCTGAAAATTTCTAAATATATAACAACAGCGAAAGCTAGTCGTTTGGACAAATTGCCTCCTTTATGTAGTGCCATTTGTAAGCAATTCGATTGTAAAATCAAGTTTGTATGAACAAAGTTCATTTCTACTTTAACTTATTTGTAAACAAAAGGAATACGGATTTCTGATAATTATAATAACTCCGTGGTAAGTTTGGTTGTACCAATACGAAACTACCAAGAATTTCACTTGCAAAGGGTTGAAAATTAAATGGGCGAACGTTAGATGGGACAACTGCGTGAGGGAAAATAATGAAATCAGGATGTTTGATATGTCACCGCAGCCTGAGTATATCTAGATGTTTTTTTTTGCTTTTTAACCACAAGTTGATATCAGATAACATAAGTATACATACAGACATGTCTTATTTACATCGGGATATATTACGTGCGATAATAGCCTATGGTAAGGAGAGTAATAATTTCCTGGTATTGCCATATCTATATATATTAATTAAGAATGTGATGACCATCCTCAATATCATTCAAATTATTTTAGCTATGACATTAGTTATTTAGAAGAAAGGTGCATCTGCTTTCTGCTTAAAAGAATGGTCCTTGGATGTGGATAATTTAAATAATATTGCTGTTGCGACTTCTGTAGACAGTGTGGTAGGATTTTTCCATTAAAATCATGCCAAAGTTTGCTTCCCAATTCGATACAGTCCAAACAATAGTCTTGGTATTTCTTTAAATTGCTATATTGAACTAAACCTGGTTATATTCTAAAGTTAGAACTACATTTACAACATATATATGGTATAACACAGCACAATTATTTGCATAGCACATCAACTACTGCTTCATTTAAAATTACGCGGGAAATTTATTTTAATATGTAGTTGTACTTGATTTGTTAAAAAAATGTTCCATGTGCAAAACTTTGAAGAAGATGGCCTTCAAAGATCTATTTTCTTGTTAAGTCACCGCATAATAGATCATCTGGCTGCCAAACATAATTGGCCCGCTTCCAAATGGAACGAAAAAAATAAACAATGGATGCAATGACCCACATGCAAACAATAAGTGCTGCTCAGCACTCTAAAAATATGTTACTCGCCCGGCGGTTTTGAATTCTTATTATTTTTTTAAAGAAAAGATGATAGAACTGTTCATGCTGATGTGCAATTTGGAGGAATGTAAGAGAAATAAGAGAACTTAGAAACATACACATCTTTCTTTTCCAGTGATGAATATATAATGAATGTACTTCTAAAATGAAACGCAATTGAATATACCATGAATGTTAAATATAAAACATTTACCTTTGTTTAAATAGGTACTATTGCACAGTATTTAGTTGGAATCAATCCAGAGGAATGTCTTTATTATGTTAAGGGGTATTCGTTGATGACGTAGTTATAATGGCAGAGATTGAGAGGCATCTACAAAGAATCTATAAAATTGGTATATTACTTACAAAGAATCCCGAATGAAATTAAATGTATTATACATTGAATATTAACTCTATACACAAATAAATAGCCTATCAATTAAAACAAACATTAATATTTTCAGAAAACTATATATATATTCCTATATTCCAGTCTTAACAGGCGGATGCCAAATGCGACTAAGGACAAAGTAATAAAAAAGGTAGAGTACAAACTCAGAAACGAATTTCAAAGGAAGAAACCAAAGAAATCCTTAGATTGCTGGGAGTACGATAAACGTACAAAAAATTTAGTATAAATAAATATTAGGCCCATTTTCGCAGAAAAAATTGAAAAATAAAAATCGTCCTTGAACATATATTTTATTCATTTTCAGTTAGACCACAATCAGCCGGCATATTGTTGGAGATACTTGTATTAAATTATCTATTTACCGTTACATGGTAGATCATCTATCATACATTTAATGCGATAAATTGCACGCACAACTGGGCATAAACCTTGAACTTCTGTTATTTACTGGAAAATTATAAAAAGAAGATTCTTCTCTGTCAGTTCCATCCTATACGGTTTATTTTTAACTGCAGTACAAGGAATAAAATTTGTCCTTGTACATGGCTATTTCCCAGAGAGATTAAAAGGTTGCATTATTCATGTTCTTTATTTATACAGTGAGCGCAAAAATTATGGAATAAAATTCATATTTCTTTAACAATTTCTATTTGCGAAAAATCCTGGGACAGGCCCATTTTTATATATTTGGTATCGTTTTCGTATGTCGCCAACGACTGTTGGCGACATGTGTGTTTCGCTTTAGGAACTAACCATTGACCATATACTGCTATGTTTCAAAATGCTAATAAAATAATTTAGCATTGAATTTTAAATAATAATAATAATTACAAACTTAGGTTCTGTTGTACATACATATACAGGATGACGCATTAGTATTACAAAGCTCGATATATCCGTTATATAAGATATCAAAAAAAGTTATTTACAAAAATTGTAGACAGTCTTAAACTTACCATTTTAAAATATATTTTTATATATACAGGATGTTCCATATCACCAGAGTGAACCAAACATACATTTTCTTAGAACACAACCCTTCGTAATTATGACGACCGTCATATTACTTATTCGCGAATATAACCGAAATTTGTCGATCAATGCATCTGCCGTTTAACGACTTTTCGTTATTCAGTAGACCAATGAGGATGATTGTTTACAGAATGCGTTTGATAAAATAAGTGATTGCTCATCTATAAGCGACAATGGAACCAAAGACTATAACTCTCCAAGGAATTTCAATAATATTACTGACATGACTACTACCAATAATAATGAGGAAATTTTATAGACGAAGAAGATAATATACCATTAGCTCAACTTGTGCGAATAAATTCCAATATGGTTGTACCTTCTAAAATAAGTTTGGGAGGTAAGAATGGGCACTGTTGGTCGTCTGAATGCAAGTCAAGGCGTAGAAGAAAACCTGCAAGAAATATAATACATATTTTCCAGTCAACACAAAATGAGGCGACAAAAAATGATGTACCTATAGATGCATTTTCTTGTTTATTTACTGATTCCATTATGGAAAAAATAGCTTTTTACCAACATGGAAATAAGAGTGAAAGCAGAATACAAAAAGCTACAGCGGCTGAAACATGCACAGATGAGCTAAAGGCATAGGTTTACTTGTATTGTCAGCGGTAATGAAAAACAACCATTTACATACAAGAGTAATGTTTGACTCGACTTTATGT
>JARFOC010003461.1:0-67856 GCA_031763485.1 Osmoderma eremita | reverse complement strand
CCATCTGCTCGCGCTTGAGGGCGAATTCGCGCTCCATCTGCTCCTTCTTGAGCGCGAACTCCTGATCCATCTTCTGCCGCTCCATGGCCATCTCGGCCTCCAGCTTGTACTGCTCCATGGCCATCTCGTCCTGCCCGGAGTCCTGACCGATCGAGGCCAGCTCCTTCTGGGACTTGGCCTGCTTGAGCTGGGCGTCGGACTGCTTCTGCATCGCCTCGGCCTCGAGCTTGGTGACCTCGGCCTCATTGGCACGCTGCTTGAGCTGGGCCGCCGCCTGCGCCTCGGGGCTGTTCTGGTCGCCCTCCAGCTCCTTGACGATCTCGGCCTTGTCCTTGAGACGGCTCGACTGGATGATGTACTTGTCCGGGATCTGCACACCGGCCTCGGTACGCAGGCGCACAGCCTGATCGAACTGGGTCTCCTCGAACGTGTCGCGCTCGGGCTGGTTGGTGACGACCACGGCGTACTCGCCGAGGGTCAGATCGTTGACGATCATACCCTCCGGCGTCGGCTGGTTCACCGTCAGCTGCTCGGTGGTGTTGGTGAGCCGGTCGGTCGTGATGTAGAGCAGGCGCTGCTCGGTGTAGTACTCCTGCACCATGTCCAGAATGTTCCGGGCGAGGATGAAGTCGGTCCGGTTCATGTTGTCCATGACCTTGGCCAGATTGGCCTGACCCGACTGCTTGTTCGTCTGCACGCTCTTGGCGGCCACGTCCTCGCGAGCGAAGCCCTGCATGTAGTCGGACACGCCCGAGATGCTCTTGATGTGCTCCTCGGCCTTGTAGCTGATGCGATCCAGCCCGCTGGGGGTCTGGTTCGGCTGGATCTTCTCGGCGTTGGTCAGCTCGTCGAGCTCGAGCACCAGACCGGTCTGCGCGCCGCGCTGCTCCAGCTCGCCCACCGACATGTTCTGGAGGGCGTTGCGCTTGACCTTCCAGCCGGAGTTCGCCGTGGTGTTGACCACGTGCAGCTCCTGCGAGCTCACCTTGTTCAGCAGCTCCTGCGGACCGATCAGGTTCTCGACCAGCCCCACGGTACGGCCCCGACGGAAGTACGGGAAGTAGGGCACGACCGTGAAGTGCTTGTACGGCGACCAGTCGTCGTGCAGCACCACGTTGTCGGCGACCACGGTCCAGCGGATCCGCTGGATCAGCTTCTTGGTCAGCGCCAGATTGGGGTTCTGGGTCATGTGCTGCTGGATGCGCGCCTGATCCCAGTCCGGAGGGACCATGCGCGTGTCGCCGGTGCCGACGTCGACGAAGTGCAGCACCCGATCCAGCTTCTTCCACTGGCGCTCGATGACGCGGATGTTCCGGGTGTTGTTGTCCCCGGAGTCCGGCCCCGTGTTGTACGTGTACATCGACCGGGGGTGGCCGAAGCGGTCGCGATCGCGGTCGATGGAGTCGTAGCCGTACGGGAAGTAGCTGTCCTGCCGGCCGCGCAGGAGGTCCGCGTCAGCCTTGCTGTACAGCATCTCGATCTGGTCGGGGCTCATCCACTTCGTGATGATGACGTCGCCCCACTTGTCGGGGTCGTACTCGTCCGCGTCAGCGTCGATCAGCACGTTCTTCGGGTTCAGCTGCTCGATCCGCACCTCGCCGCGCAGGGAGTCGGTGAAGTCCAGCCGGACGTCGAAGAACCCGCGCGAGCCCACGATGCCGTCGGCGAACACGTCGCTGCGGACCCAGTTGAGCTGGTTGTTGTCGCCGATCTGCATGAACACCTTGGTCAAGGCGTCGGCGATCTCGGAGGTGGCCCCCTCGTTGCGCGGCTTGAAGGCGATGTCCGTGCGGTTGAAGATCTGCTCGCCCATCACGTTCGAGATGGTGCTGATGATCTTGTTGATCGTCAGCGCCGGGCGGCGGTAGCTCTTCAGCAGGGCCAGATCGTTTGGGTCCCACTGGAGGCCGACGAAGAAGTCCTCGCAGACCGTGGATTTCTTGACGAAGTCGAGGTGGCCGTTGTCGCGGAGCCACGCGTAGCGGCACCAGACTTCATTGGCCAGAGAGGTGTTGACGGGCATATTCTGGTCCTCAGTGCAGGTGAATCACAGCATAGGGTTCATCCCCTCGAAACGAGAGGATGTCTTCAGGGGACATCACGATGACGTTCCCGCTCGCCGTGACCACGCGCATGGCCTGTTGCTGAAAGACAACCCGCCCAGCGTCGTAGAGCGCCACGACCTTGGCTGGGAGAGCCTGCCAATCCCTCGCTGCGGCGCGCAGCAAGTCCGATACGATAAACGGTCCGTCATTCATGCCGACATGTGCCCCCCGCCACTACCCATGATGCTCAGTTTGTCGCGCCAAGACGGCAGGGGCTTCGGTGCAGCGAAACGAGGCGGCTCCTTCCCCATGCACAACTGCGCGGCCCACGCCAAGGCGTCAACCACGTCGTCATGCACACCGGCCGGGAAGCGAAGCAGCTCCTGCTCGGCCTGCGGGAGCCAACCGGCCCCCTCCGGAAACACCACTCGACCCTGCTGCATGCGCCCCTGCAACGGGCGCGCACGCGCCAGTTTATCAGTCATTGGCCGCATCACCTCATACGGCGGGTACTGCCGGCGCTCGCCCATCCGCTTCTTCAGCAGCGGCTCGATGGCGCGCCAGATCTGGCCGTCCTCGGCACCCATCAGATAGCCGGTGGTCGGAATGCTCCCCCAGCGCAGCGCCACGTCGAGCATTGCTTCCACGATCTGGAAGCTGTCGCCCTTCATGCGGAAGATCTCCAGCACGTAGATCGTGTCGGTCTCGTCCTGCAGCACCGTGGCACCGACGGTCCAGTCGTTCTGCTGCTTCTCGCCGATCGCGAAGTCCCACGCGGTGTAGATGCGCAGCCCGTTGGGACTCGGCAGCGCCTTCTGGTACCGGAAGTACTCCTTCTTGAAGTACATACCCTCGTCGGGGACCGGGTTCTGCTGGTACAGGGCCGACCAGATACGCGGCTGGAGGTTGGCCCGGATGCGCTTGAGCGCTTCGGTCGGATACCTGTCTTCATGAAGACAGGTATCTTTGGGGCGCAGCAGCGTGGGGGCAGGCCCGGTGTCGCCTTCGAGCGCCACATACTCGTCATCGAGTCGGATGATGTCGCCCGTGGCCTCGTCGCGGTACTCCCACGCCTCGCTGAGCGCCGGGTACCGGATGATCTCGAACTGGTCGGCAGCTTCGTCCTCGGACGACATGACCTGCTGGAGCCGACCAGCCAAGTCGTCGTCGTTCCACCACGTCTCGATGACCAGCACCCCACCGCCGGGGGCCAAGCGCGTGTACGCCGTGGACTGGTACCAGTCCCAGAGCTTGTCGCGCACGAGTATCGAGTCGGCCTCCTCCTGATTCTTGATCGGGTCGTCGATGATCAGGATGTGTGCGCCCTTACCCGTGATACCGCCCCCGACGCCGGCGGCGGTGAAGCCGCCGCCCTTCGTGGTGTTCCATGCCTCCACGGACTGGGAGTCCGGGTCAAGCTGGGACTCGGGGAAGATCGCCTTGTAGTGGGGCTCGCGCATGACCTCGCGCACCTTCCGCGAGAACTTCATGGGCAGTTCGAGGTTGTACCCGACGTTGATGAGCTCGTGCGTGGGGTTATGCCCCAAGTGCCAAGCGGGGAAGCGGATGGACGCCAATTCGCTCTTGCCGTGACGCGGCGGCATCAGGAGCATGAGGCGGGGGGACTTCTTCTCCGCCACCTCCTGACTGAACCGCTCGAGGCGACGGCAGATGTCATCGTGGACCCAACCGGCCGAGTACGACGGGTGGGTCATCTGGGTGAACTGGAGCAAGCGGCGACGCGCGAGGACGCGCTGGGCCAGCAGCTTCTGGAGCTGGGCCTTACGGGCTTGGGCTGGCGTCATCGACGACACTGAATTCCCCTTCCAGAACCGTGGGATCCCCGTCGGCCAGAGCCAGCAGCTCCTCGTCCGACATGGTGTTCAGACGCTGGATGAGCACCTGACCCTGCACCGAAACCTCGATCTTGGTCTTCGTGGCCTCGTAGAACCCGCACATTTTGCCGATCTCGCGCCACCCGGCAATCATCGCGATGGGGTCGGCCTTGATTCGGGCCAAGTCGATGGCCTCCGAGAAGCCTTCGATCACCTTCTGCTTGGTCATCCCGGACGCTTTCGCGTACTCCAGACGCTCTTCGGCGATCGCCGCGAGCACCTTGGGATTCCGCATGAGCGCGTGGGCCGAAGTTCCGGGCTGGTTGAAGCCTGCCTGCCGCGCGGCGGCAGTCTGATTGAGCTTGTCGTGGACCAGATGCTGCACAAACATGCGCTGCATCTCGGTCAACGGCTGCGAAGCGTCCTGACCACCCCGATTCCGGGTGTCACGCGGCAACGACGTTGCCGCGATGCTGTTTTTGCGCTTGGGCTGGGCCATTTTCGAGCTCGGAACGCATCTGATAGCAGATTGTAGGCCCAAATCTAGGATTCCTACAACTAATCGAGAGATTCTTACCCCCGGGGGGACTTCGGATCGAGGTGCCGGGGGGTCGGAAAAGGAGTCTCTTGGTGGCCATGTTCCACGTGGAACGTGACCATGGGCGAAGAGTCCATGCGTCTCCGTGACACCCCCTCCCCCACTCCGCTCTTGGCCCCACCCCACTTCGGATTCGGTTCCGAGGGGGCCAAAAAGGAGTCTCTTCCCCCCTCGCTCCCGAGTCGCCTCGAAAAAATTCTCGACGTGCTACGCACGTCATGCCCGTGTTGAGTGTTCCCACTCACACAGGACTAAGCACCATGTGCGCACTGATCATCTTGGCCTGCTGCCTCGCTGCTTGGCCCATCCACCTCTGCACCACGCGCCCTGTCGCGCGGATGCTCGGCCTCATCGACTAACTATCCAACTACTCAGGAGATTGATCATGTCCGTTTCAATGCGCAGCACCAAGGCACAGATGTACTCGGAGATCGAGAGACTGCGTGACTACGCAGACCGTGCTCAACAGCAACTCCGCGACGCAGTCGAGGAGATCGACCGGCTTCGCGCCAAGCACTCAGCACCTCGTGCTCAGCACCAAGCTCCCAACATCTCGGAGCGTCGCACCAAGCTCGAAGCTCTCAAGCTCTTCGCTGCCAAGTTCAAGTGCAGCGCTCGGCTCCGTGACGGAGTCATCGAGCTCTACTCGCGCAAGCGTCAGTGCTGGGTCGCTGTTCCCGAAGGAGCTCAGCCATGACTCGTCAGGATCTTCGCAACCGCGAACCCAAGTTCACAGGCTCTGACCCGACCAAGCCTTGGCCCAAGGCGCGCCGCACCATCAAGCTCAGCACCGTGCTCAAGGTGCTCGCTGTCCTAGCGCTCCTAGCAGCGCTCTACGAAACTTCGCCAGCTCGCACTCATCCCGAGTGTCGAGGCAACGATGTTCCACGTCACTGCGTGGATTGATCCGCGCCGCTTCGCGGCGCATGCCCGTAAGTTTTGCTTCACCCGCAACCAACTCAACTGGAGATTACTCATGAACGCTTCGAACAACACCGTCAAGTCCTTCGCCCTTGGTTACAAGGCCACCAACGCCGTCATCGATAGCGTCACCAACTCCACCGGCGCAGTCGTCGCCGCTGCCACCGAGACCAAGCAGGTCAGCACCAGCTTCTTCGCTGGCATCAAGTTCGCGATCAACGAGCGTCGCGGCGTCAAGCCCGTCGCTCCCATCACCAAGGACGATGCAGCCAAGCGCGAGGAAGCCGAGCGCAAGCTCCGCGAAGCTCAGGATCTGTACGCTCGCGCCCACGCGACCAGCAACGAAGGTGCGCTTGTCGCCGTGACGGAGTAATCCGTCATGATCATCGAGTCCGGCGTAATCATCTTCCTCGGCATGCTGTTGCTCGGGCTCAAGCTCAAGGCAAAGACGTCACTCACCCTACTGGGATACCCGCTGGCGCTGGACTTCGGCGTCAGCGCTCTCGCTTTCATCATGCACTACGGAACATTCTCCGGAGTAATGGCGGCTGCGGTAGCAGGCCTGATGTGCAGCGGTTTCACCACCGTTGCACGTTACGCATTCGGGTACATCAAGGCCGGCAAGTACATCCCCGGCAAGATCTGGCAGCTCGATGCTGCCAAGCTCAAGTAGGAGTGATATCACATGGAACTTGTCCTGATTGGCGAGCATGACCTGCTCGCCTCCTTGAGCAACGAGCTCACGCAGTCCCCCGAGGACTTCCTCATCTACCTCGAAGATGCGCTCGAATCTGGCGAGCTCACTATCGACGAGGTAGCTCAACTCATCTACGACTTCAACCACAGGTGCTGACATGAAACTCAAGTTCTCCGGCAACAACCTCAACGTCCAGCTCACCAACGCAGCTGGCGAACCCATCTACACGTACGCCGCCGAGTCGCTCAATGTCGAACTCGACGTCGCCAAGCTGGTCGAGTCCATCGACGAAATCCAGCAGACGGTCTTCGCCGCCATGGAGAAGGCCTTCGCCGAACCCACGCCGCCCGAGGCGTGAGCCTGCCGCCGGTCAGTTCACCGGCACTGCAACACCAACCTCAACCAACTGGAGTACATGCACCATGAATACCACCACCAACCAGTCGCTGTTCGACGTCGTCGAGTCGCTGGACAACACTGCTCGCGTGGCCGCCCTGCGCGGCATCACCCACTCGAGCATGGCCAAGTGCATCGGCGCGATCCGGCAGCACATCCGCAACGAAGCCCGCAACGTGCGCAACGACGAAGACCCGCAGGTCGATCTCGACCAGCGCAATGCGTTCGACGAGAACACCCGCGCCGAGGACGAGGTCAAGCGTGCCATGGGCTTCTCGACGGAAGTCCCGCCGCTGAAGCAGGCCAGCCTGTTCCACGCCGTGTACGACTGGGCGTCCACCGACCTGTTCACGCTCATCACCAGCAAGTGGGATGCGCCCCTGACGGTCGAGCAGATGCTCGAGTTCATGACGAAGAGCGCGCCCAAGCTCGATCACGTGCTGGCACAGGCGCTGGCCGACGCGGCCAAGACGGACATCAAGACCATCGAGCGCATGCACGAACTGCAATCCCAGCGTGAGCGGGAGCAGCTGATCGAAGCCACGCCCGAGATCTTGCTGACCTTCAAGGGCTTCGGCGAGAACGGCTACGCCGACGCGGTCGATGAACTGCCGAAGGTAGTCCAGCACCAGCTGGGCGTGAAGGTCGTCGAGTCCCTCAACAAGGCCCGCGATCAGGTTCTGTCGCGTGTCCTGCGCACCCGCCGCATCGCGGATCTGGCCAGCGTGCCGATCATCGAGGACGCGGCCAAGCAGGTCAGCGGCTGGGTCGAGCAGTTCGAGAACCGCTACGGTGACGAGCTCCGTGAGGCGATCGACGCCGGCCGGAACGTCCGCACGCTGGAGGATGTCGCAACGCTGTAAGTCAAAGCCCCGGGCTCGCAAGAGTCCGGGGCTTTTTTAATGGCCTCCGCAATCGGAGGCCAGAAGTTACGTGGGCAACGCTCCCTTGAACGAAGCAGCGATCTCTGGACGCTCCTTGATCTGGGCAGCAATCTCACGAGTAGCAGCGCGACGCATGAGCTCAGCAGTGGAAATGTCCTGCGACTTGGCCAACAGGTGCAAGTCACGCAGCATCGCCGACGGCAGGCTCATGAGCATGCGCGTGTCGTTACGAGGGTCAGCGTAGGTGAGCAGCCAACCCGAACCGTCAGGATGTGGCATGGGCAAGTCTCCAAGAGTCCATGTCCGATATCATACAGGATGTCGTGGGCAGCACCAACCCTCGCGGTCCTAGCCTAGCAAGCACGCCGGAAACCCTCTCTCTATTCTCTTATTACTTATCTTCTTATTTTTTATCTGACTGACTTTCTTCTTTTTTATCTAGGTTTAATAGAAAGAAGAGAATAAGTAGTAAGAACAAGCACTTGCTGCCTAGCACTGGGTCTAGCAGCATCATAGCAACCTGACCCTCCTAGCGAAATTTCGGGAGTGTCAGTCCTTGATTTTGTGCAACGCAGCAATTGAGATCCTTGATCTGATATCAGAATCGAGTATGATCTCGGCTCGAAGTCGCTAGGACTTTTCGCCTCTCAGTGGAGCAATCCGATGGATGTTTTCTTCCTCTCGGCCGACAAGCCGATCGTGAAGTCGTACGAGCTTGGCCCGCAGGGCGAGCTCATCAAGCACAGCTACCCCTTCGTTTACGAGGTCACCTCACACGAAGAACACCCGGCCAATCTCCAAGATCTGGCCACCCTCATGCAGAAGTACGCCAAGCAAGGCCGCTGCATGGTCAAGGGCAAACTCCAGCGCCAGCTGGTGAGCGAGTCCCGCAAGGGCAGCACCGACGCCGAAGAGAAGACCGATTGGATCTGCCTCGACCTCGACGGCATCGAGGGCTACCAGACCGTGGACCTTTTCCTCGAAGCCATTGGCTGCGGAGACACTGAGTACGTGGTCCAGTGGTCCAGCTCCATGGGCATCGAGAACAAGGCCGGCTTCCGCTGCCACATCTTCATGCGCCTTGCTCAGCCCACGCACCCGCAGATCCTCAAGCACTGGCTCCAAGATCTCAATCTCCGAGTACTGGACTCCCAGCTCGAGTTGACGAAGACTGGGAACAGTCTTCGTTGGCCGCTCGACGTCACCACGTGCCAGAACGACAAGCTCCTCTACGTCGCACCCCCCAAGCTGGGCGCTGGCATCAAGGACCCATTCCCGGGCAACAAGCGCATCAGCTACGTAAAAAAGAAGCGTCAGCTCCTGACGCTTCCAGCACCGATCCCCACGCGAGATGCACTGCGCGATCGGATCGACAAGAAAGTCTCCGAGCTCCGCGTCGCCAATAACCTGCCCAAGCGCAAGAGCTCCAAGTACAAGTTCGTGGGCTCCGTCGAGTATATGGCGAACCCCGACTCGGCCGTCATCACCGAGATGAAGACCGAACGCGGCTTCGTCTACTTCAATCTCAATGGCGGCGACAGCTGGGCCTACTACCACCCGGAAGACAACCCGAACTTCATCTTCAACTTCAAGGGCGAGCCCGCCTACAAGACCGAGGACCTGCTCCCCGAGTATTGGGCACGCCTGCAGCAAGCTGCCAGCACCTACCAACCAAACTCTCAGGGACTCATCTACCTCGCCTTCCGCGACTTCAAGACCAGCAACTACTTCAACGGCTTCTACGACACCAACACCGACAAGCTCGAACTCGCAATGGCCAAGAGTGAGTCCCAGCTTCGGCAGTTCATGAAGCAGCACGGACAGACGCTCGGCGACTTCATCCCGGACTGGGATCTCGTTTGGAACCCCCACAACCCCAACGTCGTGGACCCCACGAAGAACGAGCTCAACACGTACCAACCCAGCGAATTCTTCCTGATCGTTCGGCTGCCACACGTGACAAACGTGCCTCCGACCATCAAGAAGGTAATCGATCACGTACTGGGTCACGACCCTGCCACGATCGATCACTTCCTCAACTGGTTCGCGTGCATCGTGCAGCATCAGACGCGCACGGGCACGGCATGGGTGTGGCAAGGCACGCAGGGCACTGGCAAAGGCGTGCTGTTCCATCAAATCATCACCCCGCTGCTTGGTGAGGTGAACGTGGTCTCCAAGCGCATGGAAGAGCTCGAATCCGAGTTCACCGGCTACATGGAGAACAAGTTCGTCGTGTTCATCGACGAAATCGAAGCCGGCAAGAGCCTGTACCACAGCAAGGTCACGGCCAAGCTGAAAAACCTGATCGTGGAACCGACCATCTCGATCCGTCGGATGTACACACCTGCCTACATGGCCCCGAACTTCGCAAGCATGATCTTCGCTTCGAACAAGCCGGCCAGTGTAGAGATCGCTCCCGACGACCGTCGCTTCAACGTAGGTCCGTACCAGACCCTCCCCATCCAGCTCACGGCCACGGAAGTCGATGTCGACATCCCCAAAGAACTCACTGAGTTCTTTGCCTACCTGAAGCAATACAAGGCCGATCCCGATCGGGCACGCAAGCCGCTCATCAGCGCCGCACGTAGCACGCTCATCGACATCAGCCGCACGGCCATCGATACCGTGAGCGACGCACTGCTGTCCGGAAATCTGGAGTTCTTCTGGGAGCACCTCACGACCACGAAGAATGCGAGCTCGAATCCGATCACCAACATGAAGTACACGGCCTTCCGCGAATTGATCGTGGATCTCGTGAACACGCAGGACCCCAAGCTCACCCGCGACGATCTGTTCGCAATCATGGAATGGTGTGTGGGCAACATGCCGCAGAGCCCTCACAAGTTCACGGCCCTGCTCAAGCACCACCGCATCCACCTGACTCAGATCTGGAAGAACAACCGCAACGTCCGTGGCATTGACGTCGCGTGGCAACCTGACCCGGCGTGGCTGGCTCAGGCTCAGAAAGAAATCGCCAATGGAGATGTGTGATGCACGAGAAGCTGAAAGCGATCGTCTCCGAACTCGAACGCCACATCACTGAGGACGGCTGCGCTTGCTGCCGCTCCAAGGAATACCTGCAACAGCTCAAGGCTGTCCTGAAGGAGGACGAATGCCCCGTATCTGGGAACTGCCCGTCGACTACACCAAGCTGACTCAACCTCAGCGCCGGGAGGTCAGGCTTCAGTACATCACTCGACAGAACGGGATCTGCCCACACTGTGGACAACCGCTTGATGGCCCGCCGTCAGGAGAAGTGCAAGTCGCGCGTGTGAACCACGCGCTCTTCCCACCCAAGTTCTTCGACCATCCGATCCATCTACACCACAGCCACCACACTGGCATGACTATCGGCGCTGTACACGCGCGCTGCAACGCAGTGCTGTGGCAATACCACGGAGAGTGACATGTCCAACCCCATCCTCGTAGGCAAACTGCAGCCGGTCAACGTGACACTTGGCTACTTGGAATGGCGTGACACGGTCGCAGCCCGTGGTGAGGACCTCCTTGACGCTCTCGAGAAGCTCACGGTCCCTGAGCTCTACGCCGCCAATGACCGCCTGATGGGCGGCTTAGCCGCCGAGCGCTTGAACCCGACGAACTCACACGGCGATTTCCACCTCGCCGCCGGCATGATTCGTGGTCTGCTGTACAAGGCAGGCCACAAGTTCAGCGCGGAGAGCTGACATGTGGCCGCCAAGAAAGTGGGCGCAGCGCAAGCCCACCGGAGCACTCGTCGTGTTCATTCAGAAAGGCACACCGCAGCGTGTAGCTGCCAAGCTCACGAATGTGGACTACCACGACGCCCTACTTCGTGCTGCGCAAGAAGAACTCGCGCGCCGCAGAGAGGGCAAATGATGAGCGATCGCGATCTGGCATGGGCGACCAAGGAAGGCGAGCTCGTAGCTGTCAACGAAATGGAAGACCAGCACTTGGTCAACTGCATCAACCTGCTGCGCCGCAAGATCGCTGGCGCAAAGCTGGTGTTCGGCAAGACCTCGCTCTCGCTGCTCACCCTTCAGTACCTCGAAGCTGAGGCCAACGAACGAGGACTCAACCATGAAGACCTTGGCTAGTCTGCCCAAAGGGCGCAAGGTCGGAGCCATGTCCAATCCGGAACTGGTCCGCACCATCCGCAAGCTCACGAAAGACCATGCTGTGTGGAAGCTCACACACATGGGACAGGATCCACCCACCGGCCCATTGCTCCGCGCCGCAATGGACGAAGCCACTCGGCGCAAAATCACCATCGAACACCCGGAGCTGTCATGAGCAACGAACATCCGAAGGCCCTCGCCGCCCGTGCAGCGGCCGAGCAGAACCGAGCGATCCGCAACGCGGAGCGTGCCAAGATCACCCACGCCAAGGCCAAACACGGCGTGCGCTTCCTGACCGTGGGCAAGTACACGATCTGCTATCGCGTCGATCGGCGCGACGTGATCGAGCTGAGCACCACGATCAAGCATCCGAACGATCGCTTCGACAAGCACATCGGCCAGATGCAGGCGCTCGAGCGCTTCGCCGCCAACAACCGCATCCACCTGAAGAGCGAGCAGGGCTTCCCGCCCAAGCAGTTCCTCCAGCTGGCCTTCTCCGTCTTCCAATAAGGAGCCACAACCACCATGTCCCACAAACCCTTCGATGGGCGTGAAGTCGAAAACGCCACGCCCGAGCTGATGCGCGAGGAGCTCGACAAGTGCTTCGCGCACGTACAGCAGCACGACCCGAAGAGCCTCGAGTTCGCTCTCATGGTCACCGGCCATGGTGAGGAGAACGGCGGCACCCACGTGTGTTCGATGATCGGCGGTCCGCCCCAGACCATCGCACACGTCATCACCGAGCTGATGGACGAACTGGTCAAGCGCAATCCTGCGTTCGCCGCGTTCTTCCTCATCAGCTTCCTGCAGCGCATGCGCGGCCGTCAGGGCATGAACGTCGAGGTCGTCGACATGAGCAAGTTCGACTTCGACAACACTGGCGGCGCAGACGTCGAGGCACAGGTCAAGGACCTGATCGACAAACTGCGGGGCGGCACGCCACCGAACGGGAGTGTCCACTGATGCCGCACGAGTCTTCGAGCGTGCAGAAGCTGGACAACGAGGAAGCGTTCATCGAACGCGCCCGTGAGATCTTCCAGAAGTTGCAGGCCATCGACCCGACCAAGGTCCATTGCATGATGGGCATGGTCGTAGCCGAGTCGCCGGGCAACAAGGACGAAGCCGCCGTCCACGCATTCGTGCTGGGCAGCGACGAAGACATCGCCAAGATGTTCTCGTCGCTGGTCACGATCACCCGCAACGGTATCGTGCAAGCCAACACGCCACCCACCCACAACGATGAGGTAAAACACTAATGGGCCTGCGCCTGTACCAGATCACCGACACCACGTCGAAGAAGCCCATCGAGGGCTTGTACTTCTCCGACAAGAAGCTGGCCAAGGCCAAGCGTCGGGAACTCAACGGTGCCGACGAGACCACGACGCCGTCGCAGTCCCTGCGTTACGTGGTCTCGCCCGGTCCCGACCACCACAACTACCACGGGTAACTCCCATGAAAACCGCAACCCTCAACCTGATCGCACACCACACCGACAACGGCGATGGCAGCACGAGCGTCCACCTCTTCAACACCCGCGAAGAGCTGGAGAAGGACCTCGAAGAGAACGGCAACGAATTCAATGTCGAAGACATCGAAAGCGGCGACGATCCGTACGAGTACGGCACGTTGACCGAGCACTCGATCGAGCTCGAAATCGATCCGGACACCGGCCTCGCCAAGCTGTCGCAATCCATCACGCTGACTTCGGACGGCTGATGTCATGTGCTACGCCATCGTCGAAGTGACCTATCGAGCGACAACCTCGTCGAACGAGACCATCAAGGTCAACGACGAGGCGGCACTCGAACAGCGTCTCGCCACGCTCCAGAACAACGAGCAGGTCGAGCGCATCCGCATCTTCACCCCGAGCAAGACCCTCACCCGGACCACCACGTGGTCTGAATCCTGATCCATCCCAACCCATCCGCATGGAGAACATGAAATGCGTCCGTCCCAAATCGCCACCGCCCTCGGCTACCTGATCGATGCCAACCAGCCCGTGATGCTCCACGGCTCCCCCGGTGTCGGCAAGTCCGACGTCGTCCGTCAGATCGCCAAGCAGCGTGGCATCGAGCTGATCGATCTCCGCTTGTCCCAGCTCGACCCTGTCGATCTGCGTGGCGTCCCCAGCGTCGACACGAAGAAGCACATCACCTCGTGGAACACCCCGAGCTTCCTGCCCACCGATGGCAAGGGCATCCTGTTCCTCGACGAGATCAACAGCGCCGCGCAGGCCACGCAGGCCGCTGCGTACCAGCTGGTACTCGACCGCAAGCTCGGCGACTACGTGATGCCGCCCGGCTGGGCCATCATCGCTGCCGGCAACCGCACCACCGACCGCGCGATCGTCAACCAGATGTCGACCGCGCTGAAGAACCGCTTCACCCACCTCAACTACGAGGTCAACAACGACGACTGGTGCGACTGGGCGCTGCGCAACAACGTGGCCGTCGAAGTCCTCGGCTTCATCCGCTTCCGCCCGATGCTGTTGAACGAGTTCGAGCAGCGCAACGAAAGCAAGGAAGAGAAGGAACGCGTCCAGCGTCTGAAGGACGCGCAGGCCTTCGCCACCCCGCGCTCGTGGGAATTCCTGTCCAAGGTGGTGCAGCAGAAGCCCGGCGGCGACGTCGAGTACGAGCTGTACACCGGCATCGTCGGTGAAGGCGCAGCCGCCGAGTTCATGGGCTACCTGAAGTACTACCGCGACCTGCCGAACCTCGACGCGCTGCTGATGAACCCGGGCGCAGCCAAGGTTCCGGAAGAGCCGGCCACGCTGTACGCTCTGGCCACCGGCCTCGCCACCAAGGCCACGCAGGACAACATGGAGCGTGTCGTCAAGTACGCTCTGCGCCTGCCGGCCGAGTTCCAAGTCCTGCTGATGAAGGACGCCATCGCCCGCGACAACGACCTGACCCAGACCGAGTCGTTCAATGAGTGGGCCATCAAGAACGCGGACGTGATGTTCTAAGCGTCCCACCCTCTCGGAGCATCCGACGGAGGCGCACCCCCTTGAAGGGTTGGCCTGCCGTGAATCACCCGATGGCGGACTGGTGTCCCGCCCGTCGGGTGCTCCGACCTTCTTCAACAAGTTGCTCGCCCGGTACGGACTTCGCCCTCCGGGCGAAGTCCTCCCGGCCGGAGATCACAGTACATGTCCAAGCCCAACATTCCCGAGGGTGGCTTCAAGCACACCATGTTGGATCCGCAGTTCGGCAAGCTCGTCCCCGACGACTTCCCCGACGAGCGTGATGCCATCCACATCGCAACAGCAGCCGTGTTCGCGCTCGAAGACCTCAAGCCCGGCGACCACGTCGGCCTGACCTCCGAGAAGCCCGACTGGATGGGCAAGAGCAATATCGCCCCGCTCGGCATCGTCGACCCGTTCCTCACCGAGAAGGTGAAGAAGGGCCAGCGCTTCTGGGTCTTCCTGTACCCCGGCACCATCCGCTCGCTGCGTCATAACTGGTCACATCCGGCGTTCGACAAGAAAGCCGCACTGGTCGAAGCTCTCAAGGATTCCCCGAGCAAGCGCCGCATGCGCAGCTTCGCTGCGTCGCTTCCTGTCGCCGAGGACTACGACACCGGCGCACCGATCGGCGAGCCCGTGACCTATGAAGAGCTCCTCCAACGTGCCAAGGAGTACGTCGAGAACGGCGACTACTGGTCCGAAGGTGGCCGCTTCGAAGGTCAGAGTCTGTACCCCGAGTTCTGGGTCGACTTCGAGATCCTCACCGGCATCAAGGTGCCCGAGAACGACCAGTACAGCTTCTTCTCCTGCAGCTGCTGAGGTGCCCGCAATGGAATGGACCGACGCCGACACCAAGCGGGCCGCAAAGGAGGGCTGGAAGCGTCTGAGTGGGTTCGTTGCCCGAGCCTACGACGCGTCAGGTCGGTGTCCGTTCCCCCACACCGTCGACGTGGTTGAGTTCCTGCGCAACAAGGGCAAGAAGTCCGAGTGGCACAAGCAGGTGTACATGTCGCTCCCGTGGACCGACGCCGACGACCAGATGACAGTCTCCGAAGGCTGGCGTCTGACATTTGACTCCGTACTCACCCGCAGCACCGGGTTCTTCAGAACCAACGATGCGGCCCGTGAGTACGTAGTCATCCACGCCCAAGGTGGCGACCCTTTGCACATCAAGGCTCTCTCAACTCTGGCCAAGCGCCGCCTCATCTACGGAGATCAGTGACACCATGGCAACCGTCCGCATCACCAACGACATCCGCTACCACGTGAAGAACAAGTTCGAAGCGCTCTATCGTGAACGCATCGAACGCAAGAACAAGGAACTGCAGAACCTCGACATCGGCAACGTGTGCTATCTGCACTACGTCCCGGCCAAGTACCGCGAGCTCGCGCAGCAGCTCAACGCCGACGGCGACGGCGAGTGGCTCGACAAGGTCAGGGACATCGCCATCGAGATGACCTACCTCAAGAACGACGCCAACCGTACCAAGACGACCGTCACCTTCACGGTTCCGTTCAAGCCGCCCGTCCCGTTGCCCCAGCGCCTGCGCGGATACGGCGCGAAGTTCAAGCTGCTCGAGTCGATGGCTCCGTACGAGCACGCGAAGAAGATCTACCTCGATCTCGACGCGATGAACGAAGAACGCGACAAGCTGATCGGTCAGATCGTCGACGGCGTGCTCACCAAGTGCTCGACGCTTCGTCAGGTGCTGGAGCTGTGGCCCACGGCCATGGACTTCATGCCCGACGAGGTCAAGCAGAAACACGCGGCCAAGACCGAAAAGCGCCAGTCGGTCGTGGAGGAGTTGTCGATCGACAACGACGTCAAGGTCTCGCTCATGAAGGCGCGCATGCTCACCGCCGGAGGCTAACGCCATGTCCATCAACGAGAAGGCGATGCTGGTCAAACTCAGTATCAGCCAGTGGTACAACCGAGCCATCGATCGAAAGGTAACCGACGAGATCGCCCAGCGATACGAGGTCACGGAGCAGGAGGACAAATACGTCAAGACGCTCCTGCCCCGCGTCGCGGTGCGCAACATCCAGCGCGCCATCAGCGACCTGCGCACGTTCCACTACGCCAACACCCTGCCGTGGCAGGACGACAGCGTGCGGATCCTGTCCTCGGGCAACTTCTTCCAGTACCAACAGGGCATCGCCTCGCGTCGCGCGAAGCTGGATGAGGTGGTGGCCGAGTTCGTCAGCAACTACCCCAAGTGGCTCGACCACGCACGAAAGACCAAGAAGGGGCTGTTCGACGAGACGCAGTATCCGACCGCGTCCGGCATCAGCGACCACTACAAGGTCAATGTCACGTTCCTGCCGTTCCCCAACGTGGCTGACTTCCGTGTCGACATCGACGGCAAGGAGCTGGAGCAGATCAAATCGCAGACCGCACAGGCACTGACCGAGGCTCTCAGCTCCGCCAACCAGAACCTGATCGATCGGCTGTATGAGCGCGTGTACCTGCTGTACTCCGCGCTCAACGATCCGGAGAAAATCTTCCGTGACAACACGGTCACTTCGATCGTGGAAACGGCGGATCTGGTCGAGCGCCTCAATGTCACGAATGACAGTCGAGTGAACTCGGCCGTAGCTGCATCCCGAACTGCTCTGCAGGATGTCCACCCCGACATGTTGCGTAGTAGTCCCGACTTCCGCAACAAGGTGGCTCTCCGCGCAGCGGAGCTGCTCACCGCCTTCAAGAAGGAAACCTGATCCATGTTCGTCCGCGCCGCTGATCTGTCGTACATCGTGCTCACCGCACGTGAGGTCCACCGTCTGGCCGTGCAGTCGATCGCCGAGATCGACGCCATGCGCCGTCAGCGCGTCAACGAGGCTCTCAATGAAGTGGAGGACGAAACCTGCTCCCACTTCCTCGGGCTGTACCGCCACAAGCGCTACCCGACGCGGGACATCGCACTCGAGTACGCACCGGAAGTGCAGCTGGCCAAGCACTTCGCCAACGGCGATCGCATGACCTGCGAGCTGCTCCAGAAAGCCGCGCAGCATCTCATGGACAACACGCAGCTGACCGAAGACCAGCGCGTGCTCCACATCTCCCTCAACGACTTCAGGGCACTGACATGAACGTCTACAACGCGATCAAGAAGGATCTCTTCTGGATCGTCGTCTTCGTGTTCTTCCTGACCTTGGTGCTCAACTTCTTCAAGGTCGGCTGGGACAGTACGGATGGCGAGTCCCGTAGTGGTCTCGGCCTGCACACCGACAACCTCACCGGCTGCCAGTACCTCTCATCGCCTCGCGGCGGCCTCGTGCCGCGATTCGACAGCACCGGCAAACACATCTGCAATCGACAGGAGCCCTGACATGGCAACAGCAGCACAGAAGATGGTCAAAGCACGAGCCAACCTCGTGATGGGCCATCCGTTCTTCGGCACCCTCGCCCTTCGTCTCAAGATGGTCGAGGACCCCAGTCTCGAGACCGCCTCGTGCGATGGCACCTCGATCCGCTACAACCCGAAGTACGTGGACAAGCTGCCCCTCAGCAAGGTGCAGGGCATGATCGCCCATGAGGTCATGCACCCGGCCTTCCTCCACCACACGCGTCGCGGCTCCCGCGACAAGAAGAAGTGGAATCAGGCGTGCGACTACTCGATCAACACGATCCTGCATAACGCCGGCTTCGACTTGCCCGAGGGCCGCTACGTCAACCCGGCCTACAACGGCATGACCGCCGAGCACATCTACACGCTGATCCCGGACAACCCGGACGACGGCAACGGCAACGGTCAGGGACAGGGACAGGGCCAAGGTGGTGGCGGAGGCGGCGGTGGTCAGGACCCGAACAACCAGCAAGGCAACGACCCGGGCGGCGACGGCGGTGTCGACGACAGCCCCAACAGCCAGAATGGTGGCGGCAGCCAGTCGCAGCAGAACCACGAGGAGGCCGAGTGGAAGGTCGCTGTGGCGCAGGCAGCGCACGTGGCCAAGCAGACCGGTCACCTCCCGGGCGACATCGAGCGCATGATGGAGGAGCTGTTCGAACCGCAACTGCCGTGGCGCAACATCCTGCGTCGCTTCATGACCGAGAAGTGCAACGACGATTTCTCGTGGAAGCGTGGCAACCGTCGCTTCATCGCGCAGGGTCTCTACCTGCCGAGTCGTCTCAGCGATGATGCCATGGGTGAGATGGTGGTCGTCATCGATACCTCCGGCTCCATCGGCCAGAAGGAACTCACCGAGTTCGGCAGCGAGATCAAGGGTATCGTCGACGAAGTCCGTCCGAGCAAGGTACGCGTGATCTACTGCGACTCGCGCATCGCGCACATCGACGAGTTCGGTCCGGACGACGACCTGCAGTTCGCAGCTCACGGTGGCGGTGGTACCGACTTCCGTCCGCCGTTCAAGTGGCTGGAAGAGAACCAGATCGTCCCTCGCGCACTGGTCTACCTGACTGACGGCTACGGCCCGTTCCCCGAACAGGAACCGGACTTCCCCGTCATGTGGGCGATCAACAACCACGACGTCACGCCGCCGCACGGAGAACACCTGATCTTGGAGGTGTGATGTCGATCCTGTACATAGTCGCCGGCCCTGAGTACTGGGCCAGCATCCCCCAGACCCGTCAGCTCACCTGTGGGCGCGTGCGCTTCACAAGCTGTCGATGCGTTCCCCCGAAAGGGGCCGGCGTCTATGTCCTCAAGGCCGATGCAATGAAGGAGGCGTTGACTAACCACCGCCAACTGGTTCGCGAGACCCACTATTCCGAGAGCACTTGGCACTACCAACTGCTTCTCGGCTTCACCAACCCACTCGAGGAGTAACACCATGAGTCACTTCGTTGTGCTCGTGATCGGCGACAACATCGATCTCCAGCTCGCCCCGTTCAACGAACAGCCCGAGGCTGGCGACCCGCACGTCAAACTCGTCTTCAACGACCAGACCGAAGAGTTCCGCAAGGAATACGACGAGGGATCGGTCGAGATCATCAAGCGCCCCGACGGCTCGTGGGTCTTCGCCCATGCCGCCACGGACGACGACAAGGCCGCACAGATCGCACCGGTCTCGGCCAAGTTCTCCGAGCTGTACTCCACTTTCGAGGAGTTCTGCAAGGAGTGGCACGGTACCGAGCCGAACGAGCAGGGCCAGTTCGGCTACAGCTCGAATCCCAACGCCAAGTGGGACTGGTACACGATCGGCGGCCGCTGGTCCGGCTACTTCAAGGCATTGCCGGGCAGCATCGGCACCATCGGTGAATCCGGCGTGTTCGGCAACAAGGCCCAGCCGGGCATGTACGACCAGCTCCAGCGCGGCAGCATCGACTTCGACGGCATGCGCGCCGACGCTGCGGCCGAGGCCAGCAAGCGCTACGACGCCTATGAGGCAGCGGTGGCCGGTCTGGAAGTGCCCAAGCGCTGGGCCGAGTTCCGCACCGCGTACGAGAACATCGACGACGCCCGCAAGGCCTTCGGCGAACTGCCGTACATCGCTGCGCTGCGTACCGCCGACCTCCTGCCGTGGTTCGAAGACCCGGTCGAGGTCTACGGCATCGGTCGCGAGAAGTTCGTCGAGCGTGCCAGCAACGGTTCGTTCACCCCCTACGCCGTGCTCAAGGACGGTGAGTGGTTCGCCAAGGGTGAGATGGGCTGGTTCGGCATGAGCAGCGACGACGTCGATCCCGAGACGTGGAACGATCGCGTCTGGGAACTGCTGCGCGACCTGCCCGAGGACACCCTCGTCACCGCTGTCGACTGCCACATCTGAGGTCAGCATGAGCTGCGTCATCTACTACCTGTACGGGGAAGCCATCCCAGCGTTGATGGCCGAAGCCAAACTGAAAGGCGGTGGCGCAGCTCAAGCCCTCAACGAGGCGCTGATCGACGGCAACGAGATCATCGCCAAGTTCGATGGGGCCACCGAACTCCCCAACCACCACCGTGAGCTGATTCGCATCGCACACCTCCTCCCGGGTGTGCGCATCCACGTCGCTGACGACCCGAAACTCACCGCAGTGATCTGCACCCACTTGGAGGCCATCCGTGCTCGATTACGCATCCGCGTGCAGTAGCTACCGCTACGGCCGCGACATCTACCTCGGCGTCAAGGTGCGCACCGGCGCATTCATGAAGTACGACCCGACCGAAGACTGCTTCGTGGTCAGCGAGGTACAGTCATCCTACGCCTCGATGCCCGACCCCGAACCGGGCAAGCCCGATCAGGTGCGTCACGTGCGCGTGGCCAAGGCGCTCTGGAAGACCCGCCCCTACGCGAAGATCTACAAGGACCGCGTCGAGATCATCGCCGACGTCCACCGCAACTACCTCGAGATGTTCGGCGTGTCGCGCACCACTTCGCGCACGGTCAAGCTGTCAGGCAGCACGTGGTATTACAAGAAACAACAGGTCAACGGCGACGCTCCGGTGATCATCAAGGATGGCGTGATGACCGTCATGGGCGCGCCCAAGGTCCGTGTCATGGACTCCGAGAAGCGGAACGAGATGAACCGCATGATCCAGTCGATCCGCAACCTGATGAAGGTGCGCACGAAGCTGGGTGCATTCGACAAGCTCACACCGACGCAGGTCGACGAGTACATGCGCCAGACCAACGGGGTCAACAAGTGGCAGGTGTTCAACAGTCCAGCCAAGTTCCTCGAACTGATGCAGGCCGTCGATCCCGAGAACTTCAAGTCGTTCTATCCGCTGCTCTGGCTGGCGGACAAGAACTGGTACTACAAGAACAACAACGAAAACTTCGGACGCGTCGACTGGGTCGCGCGGTACAACAACCTCGTCGACCGCATGCGTGAAAAGATGCGGCGCGAACTGGGAGTCGTCGAATATGTCGAGGCTGATGAACGAAGCGCAGATAGCCCGGATGGCTGCGTGGAAACTGACCGGGCAAATGAGCTGCGCGAGGTGCAAGTTCCTGTACCTGCATGACAGCGGGTACAGCAACTACACCGTCGAGAACACCAGCGTGGAGTGCGCGCTGGACCGCAACCCGCACCTCTCGCAGAGCGCCAAGGAGCTCCCCTACGACTGGCAGTACGGCGAAGGTCGTGACAACTGGCCGGCGACCCGGGACTCCCGGTGCGAACGGTACGAGGCTGCCGATGGGTACATCCACCTCGACGTCGATGGGGAGAACTACCCCGACGAGTTCGGGCTGGACGCCGAGGCCGTAGCTGCTGTCGAAGAGCATTCTGGCCGGAGGAGAGGATGACTGATATAATACCGGTTCCCTCAGACATCCTCGAAGGCGACCCAATGCGGAAGATCGACGCGTGGAGCTACTCCCGCCTGAGCACGTTCGAGCAGTGCAAGCTGCGAGCCAAGCTGGCCTACATCGACCGTATCCCCGAACCCGAGCGCCCGCTGCCCCCCGGCAAGACCGAGCACGCCAACGATCGCGGTACCCACGTCCACAACGCAGCCGAGATGTTCGTGCAGGGCGGTATCGAACTGATCCCAGAGCTGCGCAGCTTCCGTGAGGAGTTCCTGCGCCTCCGCGAGCTGTTCAAGCAGGGCAAGGTGAGCCTCGAAGGTGAGTGGGCCGTCGACCGCGAGTGGGAGCCAACCGCATGGCGCTCCAGCAACGCGTGGGCCCGCATCAAGCTCGACGCCTTCGTCCGGATGTCGAAGACCCACGGGGTCGTGATCGACTACAAGACCGGCAAGAAGTTCGGCAACGAGATCAAGCACGCCGAGCAGTGCCAGCTGTACCAGCTCGCGGCGTTCCTGCGCTACCCCGAGCTGCAGGTGATTGACGTGGAGCTCTGGTACACCGATCAGGACGACATCACCCACATGCGCTACACGCGTGAACAGGGGATGCGCTTCTACCGCAACTTCGACAACCGTGGCGACGCGATCACCACGGCGACTGACTTCCCGGCCAACCCGAACATGTTCTCTTGCCGGTGGTGCCCGTACGGCCCGCGCGGCACCGGACACTGCACCAAGGGAGTGTGATGGACGACAACCCGTTCGCATACCGCAAGCTCCAGACGTGGCGGTGGTTTGCTCTGGTCTTCAACGTGACCATCGCAGCCACCTACGTGATCTGGCCCAAGTGGTCGTCACTGTTCTTCGTGCCTTTCCACGTCGGACTCGGAGGATGGGTGTTCTGGTTCTGCGGCCGCAGGCTGCGTGAAATGGCCCGCCAACAGGCGGTGTGGAAACTGACCCGAGGAGCAACGAGGTGGAACGACTAGTACTGCTGGTTCTCAGCGCGTACTTCGCTGTTGCGACGCTGGGCGGTTCCGGTTGGGCAGCTATCTGCGCAGTGCTCTGCGCATACGTCGCCGGAACCAAAGCGCCGAAGGGGGGCGATGATGAATAGCGCCCGCATGCGCGCCATCGAAGAAGGCCAGACCGGCATCGCCAAGAAGGTCCTCTCCTCGGTTCCGATCCAAGAGTCGTGGACCGCCCGCCAGATCGTCTCGGACATTGCCCGCAGCGGCTCGCGTCCGGACCCCCACATCGTCGAAGGTTGCCTCAACACGCTGTGTGACAGCGGCCTCGTACGCGAACGCCCGCGCGGGTACTTCCAGCGCACCAAACCGAAGGAGGAGAAAGTGGTGTCGATCGCAGCAACCTCGGCTCAGCCGAAAGAACCCATCGACCCGCTGACCAAGCTGGGCAACATCGCCAGCTCGCTCCGCGCCATGGCCGACGAAATCGAAGACGTAGCTCTGGCCATCGAAGAGCGCCAGACCGCTACCACCGAGGAGATCGCAAAGCTGCGCCAGCTCAAGGCACTGCTGCGCGACCTCGGGTGAACGAGGAGCTCGCAAGAGCTGACATCGAGAAAGCCACCCGCATGCGCTTGCTGGGTGAAGACAAGATCTACAAGTGGGAATACGAACGATGCCTCGAAAGAATCGAAGCCCGAAAGCGGGTAGCAGCACGACGCGCGGAGGCCCGCCGCCTCTCTTCAAACACCAAATCGACAGCGTGAAGTTCATGAACACCCGCGCGCGGGTGTTGGACAGTTCCGATCCGGGCACTGGCAAGACCCGCGTGCAGATCGAGCTGTTCGCTGCACGTCGCAAGCGTGGCGGCGGCGCTGCTCTGGTCATCGCACCGAAGTCCCTGCTGCGTAGTGCTTGGCAGGATGACTTCCAGAAGTTCGCTCCCGAGATGCAGACGATCGTCGCACCGGCCGAGAAGCGCGAGCAGGCCTTCCAGCAGGTGGGCGACGTCTACATCACCAACACCGACGCCACCAAGTGGCTGTCGCAGCAGCCGGCGAGCTTCTTCAAGCGCTTCGACACGCTGATCATCGACGAGCTGTCCAGCTTCAAGCACCACACCAGCCAGCGCTCCAAGGCGCTCAACAAGATCAAGAAGCACTTCTCGAACCGGTACGGCCTCACCGGCACGCCGAACGCCAACTCGATCACGGACATCTGGCATCAGGTGTTCATCCTCGATGACGGCCAGCGTCTGGGCAAGTCGTTCTACCAGTTCCGCAACTCGGTGTGTCAGCCCAAGCAGGTCGGCCCCCAACCGAACATGCTGCAGTGGGAGGACAAGCCCGGTGCCGAACTGGCCGTGGGCCACCTGCTCGCCGACATGGTCGTGCGGCACAAGTTTGAAGAGTGCCTCGACATCCCCGAGAACCACACCTACTCCGTGCCGTACCACATGTCTCCCAAGCAGGCGAAGGCGTACCAGCAGATGGAGAAAGCCGCCATCACCCAGCTCACGAACGGCGCGATCGTCTCGGCGGTCAACGCTGCAGGGGTGATGACCAAGCTGCTCCAGATCGCGAGCGGAGCCTCTTACACCGACGGGTTGGAAGGGGAGGACTATGTCGAGGTTGACAATGGCCGGTATGAGCTCGTGGGCGATCTGGTCAGCCAGCGCGACCACAGCGTCGTGTTCTTCAACTGGGCTCACCAGCGCGACCTCCTGATCAAGGAGTTCGAGAAGCGCGGCATCACCTACGCGGTGATCGACGGCAAGACCGGCGACAAGGCTCGCAAGGAGGCAGTCGATCACTTCCAAGCCGGGTTCTACCGCGTGCTGCTTGCGCATCCGCAATCGGCTGCGCACGGCCTCACCCTCACGAAGGGCACGGCCACCATCTGGGCGAGCCCGACGTACAACCTCGAGCACTTCCTGCAGGGCAACCGGCGCATCTACCGTGCCGGCCAGACGCAGAAGACCGAGACGATCATGGTGCTGGCACCCGGCACCGTGGAAGACAAAGTGTTCCAGTCGCTGCAGGAGAAGGACGCCCGTCAGGGCAACATGCTCGACCTGTTGAAGGAACTGTTCAAAGACCAGTAACGAGAACCCCGGAGAAGCCAATGTCCAACTTCGCAAAGCGCCCCCAGAACGGCCCGCTGAACCTCGCCCACCAGATCGCGTGGGAGCAGGCGTATCAGCGCCTGCTCATTCAGTTCCTCACCATCCACGAGGAATTCGATGGCAGCGCGGTAGCCGCGTGGATGCGCAAGCAGGGTCTGCATGACCCCGACCATCACAATCTCTGGGGCACCCAGATCACCTACTACGCCAAGCTCGGCTGGATGGTGCCGGTGGGCCGTGGCATCCCGAGTGGTGCCGCGCACATCGCGCAGGTCCGCATCTGGCGCAGCACCAAGTTCAAGAAGCGCGGCCGGAGGAAGTAGTGGACAAGCGATTCCACAAGGGGAACATCGGCGACACGTTCGTCGTGATCGACGTAGAGCCGGATGTCTACAACAAGATGGAGCAGTCCGACCGCGCGAAGCACCGGCTTGTGCAGGTGCAGAGTGGCGGCATGATCTCACCCACGCTGGCCAATACGTGGGTGGTTCAGATGGCTGACCAGCTCAACCAATTCGACGTGGCCAACGCAGCCGTGGCGAAACTACAGTGAGGAACACCAGATGGCTTTGGAAGATGGCTACGTCGTAGTCGGCGGCAAGAAGTACCAAATCGTCACGCTCGACTTCGAGACGTACTACGCCAAGGACTACACCCTGTCGGGGAAGATCAACACGTCCGAGTACATCCGCGACGACCGCTTCCATGCGCACGGCGTGGGCATCAAGGTCGGCAATGGCAAGACGCTCTGGTACACCGGCAAGAACATCCCACTGGCACTGCGTGAGATCGACTGGAGCAAGTGCGCCATTCTGGCTCACAACACGGCGTTCGACGGGTTCATCTGCTCGCAAGTGTACGGCGTCAAGCCGGCGTTCTACCTCGACACCTTGTCCATGGCTCGCGCGGCGCATGGTCACCACATGCGTCACGATCTCGATACCGTGGCCAAGGCTCACGGGTTCGCCGGCAAGGTAAAGCGCGACGCGCTGGCCGACACCAAGGGCAAGCAGCAGCTGACCGACAAGGAGGAGCGTGCCCTTGGTGCGTACTGCGTCGACGACGTGGAGGACACGTACAAGATCTTCTGGAAGCTCCACGACCACATCCCGGACGAGGAGCTGCAGCTGATCGACATGACGCAGAAGATGTTCTGCGACCCGATCCTGCGCATCGACATCCCTCGCGTGCAAGAGGAGCTGGAGAAGGAGATCGGCGGCAAGGCCGCTGCTCTACTGCGCAGCGGTGCGAGCGTCGAAGACCTCATGTCGAACGAGAAGTTCGCCGAGCTGCTGCGCCGTGCTGGCACCAACCCACCGATGAAGATCAGTCCGTCCACGGGCAAGCCGACCTACGCCTTCGCCAAGTCGGACCTCGACTTCCAGAAGCTCCTGCAGCACTCCAACAAACAGGTGGTCTCGCTCGCCGAGGCGCGTCTCAAGATCAAGTCGACGATCGGCGAAACCCGCGCGGTCCGCTTCATCGAGGCTGGCAAGAACGGCATGCGCCTGCCCATCCTGCTGAACTACTCCGGCGCGCACACGCACCGATGGTCGGGCGGCAACAAGATGAACCTCCAGAACCTCAAGCGTGGCGGCGAGCTGCGGCGCTCGATTCTGGCACCCAAGGGCCACGTCATCGTCGTGGCCGACTCGGCACAGATCGAAGCCCGCGTACTGGCTTGGCTGGCCGGGCAGCTCGACATCGTGAACGCGTTCGCCATGAAGGAGGACGTCTACAAGCTGATGGCCTCGGCCATCTACGGCGTGCCTGTCGACCAAGTCACGAAGGATCAGCGCTTCATCGGCAAGATCTGCGTGCTGGGTCTAGGTTACGGTATGGGTCACATGAAGCTCCAGCAGACGCTGAAGCAGGGCGTCATGGGCCCGCCGGTCGACATCTCGATCGAAGAGTGCAAGCGCATCGTCAACATCTACCGCTCGCGCAACTTCAAGATCCGCCAGCTCTGGAAGATCATGGACGGCATCATTGCCAGCATGCTCACCGGCACGCACGGCGAGTTCGGTCCGCTGACCTACGGCAAGGGCTACATCCAGCTGCCCAGTGGTTTGTTCCTGCAGTACTACGGTCTGCACGGCGAGGCTGAAGTGCGCCACGACGACCTCGTGGTCAACGAGGCCACATACCTGACCCGTCAGGGGCGGAGCAAGATCTACGGCGGGCTGCTCACCGAGAACGTGGTGCAGGCGCTGGCTCGCTGCATCATCGCGGACCAGATGCTCGAGATCTCCAAGAGGTACCGGGTGGTCACCATGACGCACGATGAGATCGTGGTCGTGTGCCCGAAGAAGGACGCCAAGAAGTGCTTGGCCGACATGCTGAAGGTGATGTCCACCGCCCCCGAATGGGCCGAAGGTCTGCCGCTGGCAGCTGAAGGCGACTACGACGACTGCTACTCGAAGTGAGCCCTGCATGGAAATCGAGATCGACGACTTCACGCTTCAACAGCACATCGAGCACTACATCGAACGGCTGATGGAGCGCCAGATCAACCACTACATCCAGTTCCAGTTGAAGGGCGTCATCGAGGCTCGTCTCGCCGCTCTTCGGTTGAACGACCCAAGCTTTCCCTCGCTGGACAACCACATCACCGAGCAGCTCGGCGCTCAGGTCGACGCGAAGGTCCGCGAGATCCTCCCGACTCTGGTGCAGGCCGAGGTCAAGGCCAACATGAGCCGGATCGTCGACAACATGAGGTAGACCATGGAACAGCGCGAATACATCACACACGACCGCTCCGGTTGGGACTCTGGTCCTTGGGACGGTGAACCCGACAAGGTCCAGTTCGTGGATGAAGCCACGAAGCTCCCATGCCTCGCAGTGCGCAATCACTCAGGCGCATGGTGCGGCTACGTGGGCGTTCCTCCGGAGCACAAGCACTTCGGCAAGGGCTACAACGACGTCGACTACGACGTACATGGTGGCCTGACCTTCGCGGACAAGTGCCAGCCCACGACGGACGAGTCCCATGGCATCTGTCATGTACCAGCACCCGGTGAGCCCGACCACGTGTGGTGGTTCGGCTTCGACTGCAACCACTGCGATGACTTCGCGCCGGGTATGCACTTCCGGCTGAAGTCGCTCGGCCACGATTTCGAACTCCCGGGCGCGAAGTACCGCACCCTCGATTACGTCAAGGGCCAGTGCGCGCATCTCGCTGCCCAGCTTGCTACGGAGTAGCCCATGAGCCTGCTCGATTCCCAAGCCTCGCAGATGGTGATGATCCACTGCGCCAACTGCAACGTGCCGTTCGCGATCTTTTCTGCGCACGATCGTCGTCTCCGCGATAGCCACGACTCGTTCTGCTGCCCCAGCGGGCACAGCAACGTCTACAAGGGCAGGACGGATCTCGACAAGGCCCGTGAGGAACGTGACAGCGCGCAGCGTCGTGCGAACAACATGCAGGCCGAGATCGAGCGGCTCCGTCGTGACCAACGCCTCAAGAAATGCCCGCATTGCTCCAAGCGGATCATCCACCTCAGCGCACACATCAAGCGGGGCCACAAGAAATGAGAGTCAACCTAAACATTGAAGAGGACAATCAGTTCCGGAAGTACGTGAAGGAACTGATCGGCGGGCAGGTCCGCGCAATCCTGCGTGAGCAGCTGTCTGGCATCGTGGCCGGCGAGATCGCCAAGGTGCGTCTGCTGCAGCCGGATTCGCCGACGCTCAACGAGCTGATCTCCAAGCAGGTCAAGGGGCACGTCGACCAGCACATGCGCAACGTGAGCCTCGAGATCAAGCAGCAGATCACGCAGGCCGTGGTGCGTGAAGTGAAACCCTACACCGAAACGATCAAGCTCACCATCAAGGAGGAGCTGGTCAAAGCAATCAGGGCGTCCGTATGAGCGCACCGCACGAAGTCCTCGGAGTCAGTCCCGAGGCTACCGACGACGAGATTCGGGCCGCCTACAAGCGGGCCGCCATGAAGCACCACCCGGATCGCGGCGGTTCGTCCGAAGCGTTCCAAGCCGTGCAGGACGCCTACGCAGCCCTCCAGAACCGGGTCTGCCCGGACTGTGGCGGCAAGGGATTCACCACCACCCGGCAGGGGTTCTTCGTCTCCAAGACGCCGTGCCCCAAGTGCTGGAAAACCTGATCAGGAGATATATCACATGAGCACAATCGGTGCTAAAATCGACCAGCTGCATGCCCTTCGCGAGCAGAAGCGCGCACTCGAAGAGCAGATCAAGCAGCTGTCCGGACGGATGGACGTGCTGGAGAACGACCTGATCGACCAGATGGACACGGAGGGTGTGTCGAAATCGACCGGCAATGCCGCGACGGTTTCCATCACCACCTCCGTGAAGCCCTCGGTCGACGACTGGGACGCCTTCTACGCGTACATCCACCGGTTCAAGTACTACCACCTGCTGGAACGTCGTCCTTCGGTCACCGGCTGCCGCGAGCTGCTGGAGACCAAGGGCAAGATCCCGGGGGTCGTCCCGTTCACCCAGCGCAAGCTGAACATCCGTTCTGTCTAGGAGAGAATCAAAGATGGCAACTACCCGCGCCAAAGCCAATCTGCCCGTCAACTACGAGGAGCAGCTCGCCAAGGAGGCGTCGGAGATCGCGAAGCGTATCGCCGCGCCCACCGGTGACCGCATCCGCTTCAACGCCAACCGTGCGTTCATCACCCCCGACGGGATGGAAGGCGAAACCCTCGAAGTCGTGATCGTCGACTTCGTGTCCAGCAACCTGTTCTACGACGGCCCCTTCGACCGCGACAATCCCCAGCCCCCGGGCTGCTTCGCGATCGGCCCCGAACCGTCGCTCCTCGTTCCCAGCCCCAACAGTCCGAACAAGCAGGCCGAGACCTGCTCGTCCTGCCCCAACAACCAGTTCGGCTCCGCGCAGAACGGCAAGGGCAAGGCGTGCAAGAACACCCGCTTGCTGGCGCTGATGCCGTCGTCGGCTCTCGACAATCCGAAGGAGGAAGCTCCGATCTGGATTCTGTCGGTCCCGCCGACCTCGCTCAAGGCATTCGACTCCTACGTCCACACGCTCTCGGCCAAGCACAAGACCGTGCCGGTCGGCGTGATCACGCAGGTCTCGCTCGATCCGGGCAACACGTTCGCATCGCCGCGCTTCAACGTGGTGCGTCCGCTGCAGGGCAAGGAGCTGGGCACGTTCATGTCTCGCCGCGAGGAAGCCAACCAGCGCCTGACGGCCGAGCCCGACGTGACGCAGTACACTGCCCCCAAGGCCAGTGGTCGCGGCGCGCCGGTTGGTCGCCGTACGCGGTAAGCAATTCGGAGAGGTAGCGCAGCCCGGCAGCGCGGGGGGCTCATAACCCCTAGGTCGGAGGTTCGAATCCTTCCCTCTCCACCAATATCGGGGCTCATCACCCCGGTGCCCGAGGTGGCTACCAGCCCAAACGAACAGAGGTACAGGGCCCTCAAGTCGTAGGCTGGTAGCCGCCTCACCTTCCACAACCATCATCTGGAGCATCGAAATGGCACGTAAGCAGAGCGTCATCCTCACCCCGGCCGAGAAGAAGGCCGCCGTCGGCACCGCCAAGGACGCCGTGAAGACCGCCAAGGCCAAGCTGGCCGAGGTCAACAAGGCCCGCAAGACGCTGGACAGCGAGTACTCAAAGGCCGTCAAGGCCAGCGACAAGGACATCGCCGCCGCGCAGAAGGCCGTCACCAGCGCCGAGGGCGCGCTGTTGAAGCTCAACCCGCCTCCGGCCCCGAAGGCCGAGCCGTCCCCGGTGGGCGTCTGATCGAAGGCATCGCGACCCCATAGAAGCCCGGACCAATGTGTTCGGGCTTCTTCTTTCAGGAGATCCCAAGTGAACCACATCATGCTGGACCTCGAGACGCTGGACACGACCTCTTCGGCCGTGGTCATCAGCATTGGGGCCGTGGCTTTCGATCCCGAGACCAACGCTCTCGGTGACAAGTTCTACGTCGAGACGACGGAGGACACCGCAGCGCAGCAGGCACGCGGCCGTACCATCTCGGGCGACACCGTCCGTTGGTGGATGCAGCAGGACGTGCTGGCCAAGCGCGTGTTCTCGGTGCCGCCGCCCGACGGCGTGGAGCGCGTCAACACGTTCGAGGCGCTGTCCCGCTTCGGCCTCTTCGTCGCCGCCAACGGTGGCCGGGATGTCGAGCTGTGGGGCAACGGCGCGGACTTCGACAACATCATCCTCGGCAGCCTGTACGACGCGTTCGGTCTGCGCAAGCCGTGGTCCTACAGCCGCAACCGCTGCTACCGGACCATGAAGAACATCGGCATCGGTCCGCGCAAGCCGCAGGTGCGCGAGGGTGTCCACCACAACGCGTTGGACGACGCCATCACGCAGGCCGTCCATCTGCAGGAGATCTTCGCATGCCTCAAGCCCCGCTGATTGGCATTGCCGGCCGCGCCCGTTCGGGCAAGGACACGGTGGCCAACTTCATCGTCGCCGCCATCGGCGGATACCGGTACAGCTTCGCTGATCCGATTCGCGCCATGCTCGTACCCCTCGGTGTGGACATGTCCGACCCGTACTGGCAAGCACGCAAGGAAGAACCGATCCCCGCCCTCGGGGTAAGTCCGCGTCGCATGATGCAGACCCTCGGCACCGAGTGGGGACGGCAACTGATCAACCCCGATCTGTGGCTCATCATGGCTCACCAGCGCCTGCTGCAGAACGGTCCGGGGATGGTCATCTCGGACGTCCGCTTCGACAACGAAGCTGCGTGGATCCGCAAGCACGGTGGCCGGATCATCCATGTGATCCGCCCTGACACCAAGGCTGTCGAGGCTCATGCGAGCGAAGACGGCATCGATATGCAGGACGCCGACGCCCGCCTGTTCAACAGTGGTACTCTCGAGGAGCTTCAACTCTCCGTGAGGGAACTGCTCCGTGTCTACGACTAAGCCCGAGAACCGGTTCATCGGGAGTGTGCATCGACACCTCCCGAGGACCTACGCCGAGAAAATGAACAACCCTTGGCGCGCTGGAACCGCTGACGTCTGGTACTCAGGCGATCGCGGCGATCTGTGGATCGAATACAAGTTCATCGAGAGAATTCCGAGAAGCGCAGAGATTCTTCCGGACCTCACACCGCGCCAGAAGCGGTGGCTCAACAATCGATTCGACGAAGGGCGCAACGTAGCGGTTGTGCTTGGAACACCGACTGGTGGTGTGATCTACCGGAACAAGGAGTGGATGCGTCCGCTCGACCACGTGACCCTTGCAGGGCTCATTGTGCCGAGGGACGAGATCGCACGGTGGATCTTTTCACAAGTCGGAGCCAGTAAATGCCAATCGCTAACGTAGTGATGACGACCTCCAAGGTTGTCGTCGCGAGCTACCGGATCCTCGCTACCTCGATTCTGGGTTACTACCTGATCAAGGAGACGGTCCGCAGGGAGAGAGATGGACGAAAGCACCATTCTGATGGCCCAAGCCTTAGCGCAGAGCGAGGTGGAAGCCGGAATCAAACGGGCGGTTGACCAGCTGCCCAAGCAGCCGCCGGACTTTGACGGTTGCTGTGTCAGCTGCGGGGAGGAGATCCCCGCAGCTCGTATCAACTTCGGAGCCATTACATGCGTCCCATGCCAATCCCTCCTCGAACGGAGGCGCTCGAGCATGAGGCAGCCGTAGCAGCATTGCAGAGGTGGTTGTGGGCCTGCGTTGCCGCTGGCTGGGACCCGACAAGTCCCACCAGCGGCCGCTGGTCGCACGACGACAACATGGAAGCGATGCAGCATGGCTGGATGATTTCCCAGCCCCCGAGCAGTGAGCACCTCGACCTCTTCTCGTTGAAGAGGGACGTGAAGCCCGCTCAGATCATGCAGGAGATCGTCTCCCTCGCACCTATTCATCCTGTCTGCGCACGAGCGGTCATCACGCTCACCGCGCAGAAGCTGAAGTACCCGAACATCAAGTTCGCGTTCGACAGCGTCGCCGATCGTGTACTGAGGTGACCATGACCTTTGCCACCCTGAAGGAAGCCGAGGCCGTGGCCGGCAAGCTCGGAAAGCCTTCCAAGATGCCCGGCTACGCCTACGGAATACCAGCGCGCCACTGCCCGGTTGGCGCACTTCTGGTCAAGATACCGGGCTCTGTGTGCTCCGGCTGCTACGCGCTCAAGGGCCGCTACGTGTTCGGCAACGTGCAGCGAGCACAGGAGTACCGCTTCAACTCGTTGAAGCACCCGCAGTGGATCGACGCCATGGTCTTCATGATCAAGAAGCGGAAGTGTGACTACTTCCGCTGGCACGACAGCGGGGACATTCAGGGCATGTGGCATCTCGAGAACATGGTCGAGATCGCGCGCCAGTGCCCCGAGACCAAGTTCTGGATTCCGACGCGCGAGAACCGCGTCGTGAAGCAGTACCTCTCAACCCACGGCGCGTTCCCCTCGAACTTCGTCGTCCGTGTCTCAGGAGCAATGATCGATGGCCAAGCCCCGATCTCCTTCGTCAACACTTCCACTGTCACGACGGGTGGGAGTCCTACGTGCCCCGCCTACAAGCAGGGCGGTGTCTGCGGAACATGCAGAGCTTGCTGGGACCCTTCAGTCCGGAACGTCTCATACCCCAAGCACTGAGGACGACGAGCAGGAAGCCCTGCGCCACGGCCTCATCGTACTGGTTCGCTACAACGAAGATGGCCTGTTCATCGACTCCTCGCTCGACGTTTCTGACCTTTTGGGCATGGAGTGGATCGGCGTCCTCGCTGCCGAGAAGCTGACCGGCAAGCGCAACGACAAGGCGCGCAAGCTGGCCAGCTCTCTGAACATGCTGCGGCTGCGCACGAGGTTCGACGGGCACTGCTACGGCCCATACCTGATCAAGACAGAAGACCCTATTTCCGTGGACGAGCTGGAGCGGGTGCTCCGTGCTATGTCACCTGACCGCCGCAAGGCATTTCTCAAAGGAGCTGCAATATGAATCTGCACTTGAACGTCGCCCGTGCCGTGTTCCAAGCGGACGGCAAGCCGGACACTGAGGTCCGCGTACTGCCCGATCCGTCCGGCGGCGTGTCGTTCTCCATCAACTTCGGCGGCACGGACGTGATGAACTCTGGCTTCATCCCGCCGGAGCGTGAGCTCCAGCTGGCCGAGTCGCTGCAGTTCATCGCCGACACGATCGGTGCGCGCGTCCCGGGCCGGCTCACGCCGTTCACCCGTGGCTGGATCAGCACCGCTGCGGACATCCACCATACCGCGAAATCCAAGGGCTTCTGGGAAGACGGCGTCGAGCGCAACAACGGCGAGATGCTGTGCCTGATCCACAGCGAGATCAGTGAGGCGCTGGAAGCCCTGCGCCATGGCAACCCGCCCGACGACAAGGTGCCCGAGTTCACGGGTGTCGAGACCGAGCTGGCCGATGCCGTGATCCGCATCATGGATCTCGCCCACGCCCGTGGCTGGCGCGTCGCGCAGGCCATCGAGGCCAAGATGAAGTTCAACACCGGTCGGCCGTACAAGCACGGCAAGGAGTTCTGATTGGACCCTCGTGCTGCGCTCATCGCAGCGAAGCTCTCGGGGAAGATGCCCGTAGTGCTCGGGATCGGTCGGCTGGATTACGTCGGCCGATTCCAACCGTTCGGGCAGGCTGAGTTCGACGCCACGGTGTACCAAGGCCCGGATGGTTTCTGGGTTGCCAAGGCAGAGAAGGCAGCCGTTCCGTACGAGCACCCTTCGCCGCGAATCATCACCCACGTTGGGATGTTCATGTACGACCGTTGGCTCATCGACGAGATACCAAAAGCCCGTACCATGACCGACTCAGACGTGGCCACCATAGATGTTGAATACCCACTGCCGGAGACCCTCTGATGGCCAAACCTATCAACCCGCAAGCCTTCCTGATTGCCGAGACCCAGATCCACTTCGACCTCATGAGCGACGCACTCGCGGAACTCGGCGTCGACAACTGGTCTCCCGCCGGCTGTGGAGCAACAGACGCCGACGTGCTCATCGAGTTCGCCGGCAAGTCGTGCTACATGTCCTTCGACACGTCGCTCAACCAGAACCTCACCAAGGTCGGCGGGCGCAGCACGCACGACTACATCCAGCAGGGCATCATCGCCAACAAGCACGGCAGCGTGCTGGAGCACGCCAGCGTGACCTTCTTCTTGGTCAACGTGTCCCGCGTCGTCACCCACGAGATCGTGCGGCATCGCGCCGGCGCGGCGTACAGCCAGACCTCCGGTCGCTACGTGCGCAGTGACGAGATCTCCTACTACATCCCGAAGGACATCTACGACGAGGGCGGCCACGTGCTGGCTACGTTCACCGACGCTTTCCGGCAGATGGAGGACAACGCTCGCAAGCTGGTCAGCGCCTCGAACATCGACTCCAAGCCCTTCTCCCTCAAGAAGCGGCTGACGAGCGCATTCCGCCGGATCATCGGCAACGGGCAGGCGAACCACATCGTGGTCACGGCCAACCACCGCGCGTGGCGGCACATGATCGAGATGCGGACCGACCCGCACGCCGAGGAAGAGATCCGTGTGGTGTTCGCCGACATCTCCCGCCAGCTGCGGGAGCGCTTCCCTACCATCTACGCCGACGCGCAGGTCAGCGAAGTGGATGGCATCGAAGTGACGAAGTTCGAGCACTCGAAGGTGTGAGGTGAAGGTGCTCATCGGTGGACTGCTGCCTACACAGCAGCGGATCATCGAGGCGGCCTGTCCCGCCGGCATCGAGCTGCGCTTCGTCGCTGCGGACAAAGACCCTCGCATCTGGGGGCGTGCCGGCAAGCACTGCGACTACTGCATCCTGATCACTGACTTCGTGAGCCATAAGCACGGCGAAGGGCTCGAAGCAGCAGGGTGCAACGTGATCCGCCACACCGGCGGTATCACACGACTCAAGAAGCTTCTATTGAAGCTCAACGACGAGGGCGGCCCGTAGGCCGCCCTCTTTTTTGCCAGTTCACTCTGGAACGCCGAACTATTTCAGAGTTGCTTTTCCCCACGCACGATCGTGACCGTCAGCGACTTCACGAACAGCCCGTAGAGAGCCGCACCAACAACCACACCCACGATGAAACCGAACATGGTGACCTCCTTCTTGGTTACAGGATTTCGCAGGCCCCAGCCGTGCAGGCCAGTTCCTTGGTGCTGGTGGTGCTGTCCTCCTTCTCGAACTCCTGCAGCTTGGACCATGCCACCGTAGGCATGAGCGCCGCAGCCGCATCGTACGCCTCCTCCGAGCACTCGGTGTAGGGAGCCTGCTGGTACACGTGGTCCGTGTGGGGCAGGAAGCTCACGCCACCGACGTCATCGAAGTTGTTGTACACCCAGTCGCCGACCGCCAGCCATTCGTGGTCGCGCACGTAGACCGTGATCGACGGGTTGTGCTCGCACCAGAAGCGCTTGAACATCAGGTAGTGCTCGAGCTGCTGGATCGCCGACATGTCGTTGCGGAACACGGCGTGATCAGGTGCCTTGACCGGGAACGAGAACACGTCGGTCGTCTCCGGCTTCATCACGCAGTCCTCGACCGGGAACCCCTCCGCACGCATGAACTGGGCCAGCGGGTCCTTCTTGTCGGCACGCACGGTGCGGATGTAGTGCGCCGCGTAGCGCGGGTGGATTCCGCTCGCCGAGTCCACGAGCTGCGAAACCGTGCCCGAGGGCTTCACCGTAGTGATGGCCACCGAGGCGTTGATCCCGAGCTTCTTGGCCCACTTGGCGTTGGTCTTGACCGCATGCTCGCGGAGCTGGGTGAGCCACTGCGCCGCATCTTCGCTCGGAGTGCTCAGCACCTCGTGGTCCATGATGCCGGTCATCGACACGCCCAGCAGGCGTTCCTCTTCGGCGTTGCGCTTCCACACGCTGCGGACGTAGCGGTAGTTGGTCAGCGACGACTGGAACGTGCCCATGATCGTGGCCACTTCGACCTTGTCCATCAGGTCTTCGAGCGTGTCGCCGGCGCGGATGACCACCTCGGTCAGGTTGCACAGGCCCGCGCTGCGCAGGATGATCTCGCCGCAGGGGTTGGTGCCGAACTCGTGGTTCGGATCGCGCCGGTCGAACTCCGCCGCCTTCTTCTTGGCAGCCACGCGGTTGAAGATGCCGCGCTCGCCCGACTTGGACTGGATCAGGGCCATCCACTCTTCGAGGAAGATCTCCATGTCCGGCTTCTCGGTGTACGCCGCCGAGTTGTTCGCCAGCGCGCGCTGGCCGTTGTCCACCCACCACTTACCGCTCTTGGCCACGCGCATGCGGTCGTCGGACAGGTTGGACAGGGAGATCAGCGCAGAGCGGCGTACGCCGCCGACCACGACGATGTCAGCCACCTTGCACACGAGGTCGTGACACTCGACGCTGTTGAGCTTGCGACCAGCGGCCTTCTTGAACAGGTTCGTGGCGAACTGGAACAGGTCGACCAGCGGCTTGGGACCCGACGCGCGGCCGCCGAACGTCTTGAGCTTGGCACCGGCGGGGCGGATCTTGGATACGTCCCACATCGGGATCTGGCCGTTGTACAACATGGCGATCAGTTCCCGGAACGCAGAAGCCCAGCCGATCTTGCTGTCCCTCACGGTGATCAGGGTGTCGCTCTGGTGGAAGTCCTCCGACACCGTCGGGAGGTTGTTGATGAATTGGCGCTCGACCGAGAAGCCAACGCCGGTGCCGCACATGAGGATGTACAGGATCTCGTCGAAGGCACGCACGTGGTCGACGGCCACGTAGGAGCAGTTGAACCCGGCCATCTCGTCCTTGTCGAGCGCGGGGCCGGCGGTCATGAGCGCCCGCATGGAGGGCATGGTGCGGAGGCTGCCGATCGACTTGTTGATGCGGTCGGTGGGGTACAGGTCGGGGAAGCGGGCAGCGAAGAAGTCGGTGTAGCGCTTCACGGTCTCATTCCAAGTTTCGCGGCGATTCTCTTCGTCGAGCCAACGGGCGTAGCGGCTCAGGTGGATGTACTGTTGGAGTTGAGTCGGAAGCGCTTTCTCTTGCATTGCAATTCCCCTAGGGACGGTGGATGAAAAACCCCGGGGTTGCCCCCGGGGCGAATTGATACTTATATCATATCAGATGAACCGAGATCCGGGAACCGTCCGGTCGATGACGTCGCCCACACCCGTGCGGGGGTCGCCGCCGATCCAGCGCAGGATCTCCATCAGGTTCTCGAACGTGGGGCCGAGCAGCCCCTCGCCGGGCATCTTGCCCATGTCCACCCCGCGCGTGGCCTGCACGCCGAAGTCGCCGAGGCCCAGCAGGCCGGAGCGCTCGACTGCATGCACGAGGTAGTCCTTGAAGCCCCAAGTGCTCGGGGCCGTGCCGGTCAGGGCGAACTTGGCCATGTCGGCAGCGAGGATCGCCGGCAGGGTCAGCATCAGGATGCCCCACGGCTTCGGGTTGCCGTCGGCCAGCTCGCGGCTCGCACGCTTCAGCACGACGTTGTGCATGGCGTAGGTGAACTGCTTGAGGTGGGCCACCAGCAGGAAGCGCGGGTCGGACATCCACACCGGGCGGTTCGACGCGCTCGGGCGGAGCACGGCCTGATCCACGAACCGGAACATGGCCTGCTGCACCTTGGGCGACGACACATCCAGCCGACCGTTCTTGTCGACCTTCACGTCCTTGGAGGTCAGGCCCAACTCGGCCAGCGCCTTGTCGTTGCCCTTGTTCGAGACCAGATACCGCTCGCCGGCGGCCGTGGCCGCGATGCGCATCGAGTTGTTCCAGCCCTGCATGCCGTTGTACTTGAAGAACACCCGGTTGATGTCGCGCATGCGCTTGGACATGTGGACGGTGCCGTACGCCGCGCCCATCGCTTCGAGCACGCTGTCCTGACTGATGATGCCCAGCATGTTGGCCAGCTCCTCGCCGTCCACCTTCTTGCCCACCAGCCGCTTGACCGCCGTCATGTAGGCGGTGCCAGCGTCCTTCAGCTCGCCGGAGCGAGCCGCCAGCACGACGGGGTCGACCATCTGGGAGAAGATCGCCAGCGGCAGGACCACCACGTTCTGCAGGGTCATGATTCCGGACATCAGCTCCTTCGTCGCCGTGGACATGCCGCTGCCGAGTGAGCCTTCCAGCCCCTGCACGACCTTGCCGATGTCCTCCAGCTCCTTGCGGTCCTTGATGCCGGATTCGCCGAGCATCTTGGTGATGACCTCGCCGTCGTTGCCGAACATGCGCGAGTACTCAGCGCGATGCACCGCCTGCTTCACGTAGCCGGTGGTCACGTCCGCCAGATCCTTGACCTGATACTTGGCGAAGTCGGCGGCGTTGCTCGGGTTGATGAAGGTGAACCGGCGATCCTGCACGGCCTGCGCGTAGGGGGTGAACCCCAGTGCGTGCTCGTTCTCGGCCAGCTCCAGCTGCCCGGTGCCATGGGTCAGGGCGTCCACAGCCGCGTTGGCCTGCTTCAGGTCCATGTTGCCGTGCTGCTGCAGCAGCGAGATGAACCCGGCGCGATCCTTCATGATCTCGTGGCGGTCGAACACGCGGGGGAAGTAGCCCTTCACCTCGCGCAGCGGCACCCACTTCTTGGTCTTGGAGTCCAGCGTCTTCACGCCGGCGTCGACCATGTAGCCGTGCATCTCGCCGAAGAACTTGGCGAGGTCCTTCTCCAGCTTGGTGCTCGGCGTCTTCATGGCCTGCAGGTTGTCCAGCGCAGCGCGGCGCTCCTGTGCCGTGGTACCCGCCAGCACGCCGGCCAGCTTGTTCTCCCACACACCCTGCTGCTGGAAGCGCTTCTGGATGAAGCCCAGCTTGCCGCGCTCCGAGCTGAACATGTCGGCCAGCTCGTTGAGCGTGTCGTTCTGGTACGCGCGCAGCCGGTCGGGCGCAGTCTGGAAGACCTTGCCCAGCGCAGCGGTGAGCTCCGGCGCGGCTTTCTCCATCTTGTTGCCCAGACGATCGCCGGACATGTCGGCCAGAACCTCGGCCACGGTACTCGGTTCTGCGAACTTGCCCTCGTGGAGCGCTTCCAGCAGGTCCGAGGCACGCTGTTCCGTGCTGATCAGGCCGAACAGGTCGTGGAAGAGCTGGCGCACGCGGTCGAATACGGACGTGCCGGTCGGCCCCAGCGTGAGCAGACCTTCCGCCCAGAACTGATACATATACGCCACGCGCTCCTCGGCGCTCTCATCGATCTGCTTGAGAGCCTCCGGGTGCTTGGCCAGCAGCTCACGCAGCTGCTTCTTCACCTGCGGAGCCTCGGCGGCGTCGAGCAGGTCCTTCTTGATGGAACGATGAGACGGCGTCTCATCGAGCATGGCGAAGAAGTCATGCAGCGACTCGTGCCACGCCGTACCCATCGGGTTGCTGGCGTTGACGGCGATCTTGATCAGGCGCTCGGTCTTGTCCTTGTTCATCGAGAACTCGCCCGAGCCCCCGATCTCCGAGAACTTCTGGAAGATCACCTTGACCTTGTCGCCACGGATGCGGCGGATCTCATCGAGGATCTTCTGGGTGTCGATCTTGCCCGGGCGACCCTTCTTCGCACCCATGGCCGACTTCTTGGCCACGATGTCTTCGAGCAGTGCGCGCTGCTCATCGGTGGGCTTCATGCCGTCGAACAGCATGTCCCAGTCGAAGGCGGCGTGCCCGTCCTGCTTGAAGTCGGCGCGCAGCTTGGACAGCAGCTCCTGCTGCTGGTCGGTGCGGGCGTCCTCCGGGATCTGGGCGAGCTGGTCCATCAGCGCACGGGCCATGGCCGCGTAGCGCAGGACCTTCTCCGGCGTGTCGAGGCGGTCGTAGTTCTCCTTCACGGCGATGTCGTACAGCGCGTTGACTGCCGCTTCGCTGATGGTCTTGGGCTTCGGCTCGGCCTTGGGCGCTTCCTTCTTCGCCCCCGCCTTGGCCTCCTTCTTCTCAGCGGAGGCTTCAGATTTTGGGCCGCGCTTCTCCACGCCCACGCCGAGGCCGGTGTCCTCCTCGGAGTAGCGAGTGCCGGTGTTGCCCAGCTCCTCGTTCATGCGCGTGCGGGGCAGGCCGTTCGGACCCATCGGGCCAGACTCATCCGCGCCCGGGACACCCGAGCGGTTGTTGTCGCGCTCGTCGAATGCTTCGTCGAACTTGACCGCGTCGATCTGGCTCTGGGCGTCGCGGTACATGCGCAGCTTCTGGCGAGCCACGGCCTGAGCCGGCATGTTGCCGGCCATCGGCCCCTTACCCTCGCGCGCAGCATCCAGCCGCTCAGAGAGCTGGTCGATGTTCTTCTCGATGATGCCCTCGATCTCCTCGCGCCGGGAGCCGTATTCCTCGGACTTGGCCTCGTTGTCCGCAGCGTCGAGGTACTCATCCACGACGGCGTCGAGCGTCGACTCCAGCTGCTTGATGCTGCCCTCGGCAGCACGCAGCGCCTCGGAGACCATCTCGCGGTACTCGGGGTTGCCCTTCTTCTTGGCCTGCACGCCCAGCTTGCGGTCGATGAGGATCTTCTCCATCGGGGTGACCATCTTGGCCACCTCGGGGCGAGCGAGCACGGACGCAGCAGCGTCGGCGAACAGGCGTTTGGCGCGAGCCTGCGCGTTCTCACCCTTGCCGGAGCCTTCCTTGTCGCCCAGCGTCTTCCACATGGACTCGGCCGACAGCGTGAACTTGCTGCCGTCCTCGCGCTGGAACGTGACGCGGGTCTCCTTGGCGTCCTTGGCGTCGGCCAGCGTGGACATCTTGGCGACGTCCTCGTCGCTGGCGATCGTGTCGTTCTGCTCCTGCCCACTGACCTGCAGCACCTCGTACAGGTCCAGCGCTGCCTGCGCGCCGCCGTCCTTGTACGCCTGCCGCATGAGGGTCAGCTCGCCCTGCAGCTGGTTGATCTGCTGGCTGCGGTCCTCGCCCTTGCGGGCCTTGTGCTGGTCGATGCGGTCCTTGAGGTCAGCCGCGATGCGCTTGACCTCGGTCTCGGGGTTGCCGCCGGTGTCGGTCACGTACTGGGACATCTTCACCGGGCGCACGCGAGCACCACCCGGCGAGCTGCGACGGAGCGCAGCACCAGCGATGGTCGACTCACGCAGGCGACGGCGCATGCCGCCCTCGCTGCTCATCTGGCCGGCGAAGGCACGGTACGGGCGCATGGCCTTGGCGTCGGCGAACTGGTAGGTGGGAGCCGGAGCACCGTCGCGCTCGGTCGTGCCGCCCTCGGTCAGCATCTCGTTCGGGTCGAAGCGCAGGTCGGCGCGGTTCTGCTGCTGGTAGTAGTCCAAGACGCTGCGAGCAGCGTCTTTGCTGCCGAACGCTGCGGTCAGGCCGGCGAGCACCTTGTCGCCCTGCGCCTTGCTCGAATCACTCAGGGTGAAGTCGTCCACCAGACGGGCGAGCTGGCGCAGCTGCGGCTGGCTCAGCGAATCCTTGGCGTCCTCGGACAGCGAGCTGTACAGGAAGCTGTTCGGCTGCAGGATGTCCTGCTGGGCGTTCGTAACGCGCTTCACGCGGGACAGGAAGCTGTCCTCGGTGCGGGGCAGGCCGGCGTACTCGGTGAGCTGAGTAGCCAGCGCCTCTGGATCACGGAACATGGCCAGACCGTCCTGCATGCGGGACAGCGTCTTGAGGTCCGCCTTGGTCAGGTCGCCGGTGCGTGCGGCGAAGGCCAGCATGGAGTTGGCCAGCTCGGGCAGGCGCTGGCGCACGGCGGGGCTCGCCTTGGCCTCGTCGGTCAGGCTGTCGAACACCAGCTTGTTGAAGGTCGCCTGCTCGGCCGGGGTGGCGTCCTGCAGGTTCTTCTTCACGATGCGGTCGGCCGCAGCGGACATGCCCTTGTCGATCATGCCGCGAGCCTTGGCCGCCAGATCGGTGCCGGCCTCCGCAGCCTTGCCGCCGAAGTCCTTGGACAGGTCGATCAGGTCACCGACGGCGTTGGCCAGCTTCTCGCCGGCGCGCTGGGAGACCAGATTGCGGGCGACGAACGCCTGCGCCTCGGGGTTGGAGAAGTCGCCGCCGAAGCTGGAGACTTGCTCCTTCACCGCGTCGGGCGTAGCCGGGTCGTTGAGGAGCTCGGCCGCAAAGCTTGCGGCCCTTTCCTGACGCTGAGCGTCACGTTGCTGCATTGCAGCGGCAGGATCTGCCGAATTCAGGACGCCGGGATCCTCGGTGTCGGGGCGCAGGTCAGCCGCCGCTGCGTCCTCGGCGCTGTTGCCGAAGACCTGCCGCAGGAAGTCACTCGGGCTCTGCGCCGTCTTGGCCGCCTCGCCCATGCGATCGACGGTGTCGGAAACGTAGTCCTTGGTCTTCTGGGCACGGTCACGGATGCCGTCGCCGAAGCGCTCGTTGAGCGTATCGAACAGGCCACCCACGCCACCGCCGCTGCCGTCGTCCGGAGCGGGCAGGAGCGGAGTGCCCGGAGGCGCGGCGTCCATCGGCGGCTCGGCGGCCGGTCCCTGCTCCTGCACGGGAGCAGCCTCGCGATCACGGGCAAAGCGGTCGGCCAGAGCCTGCGCGCCGTGCGCCGGGCCACGGGTAGCCGCGCTCATGCCGCCACCGGTCAGCGCGCCGGCAGCGAAGGCGTCGGCGACGTCCCACGGGTCGAGCTGGCGGTTCGGGTCGAGGTACTTCTCGGCACCGAAGCCCACGCCCTGCTGGGCGGCCTCGGTCAGACCTTCGGTCAGCGCCTCGCGGCCCACATGGCCGAGGAACGAGCCCGCCGGCTTGCGCAGGACACTGCCTGCCAGACCAGCCGGAACGATCGATTCCAGACCGGCGTTGATCACGCCCTTGGTCGTGGCGGCCAGATCGCGGTCCTCGGCACTGGTCTTGGCCAGCGTCGGGTCGGCGTACTGGTTCAGCGCAGCCTCGCCGCGCTCCAGACCGTAGGCCGTGGCGGCACCGCCGGCGAAGCTGGTGGCAGCACCGAACTTGCCGCGACCACGGGTCAGCAGCGCGGTGGCCAGCGTCGGAGCCATGGACATGGCACCCTGACCGATCGCGCCGGCAGCGTAGTCGCCAGCGTCTTCGAGGCTGCCGATGTCGCGCAGGGAGCTGACGCGCGGGGCGTACATGTGCCCCTGCGCCTGCGTCTGGAGAGCCAGATCACGGGAGCGCTGCCAGTCCTCGTTGCCGCCCACTTCCTGACTCAGCGCCTCGTTCGCGAAGCTGCCGGCACTGAGGCCGGCAGCTCCAGTGCGGAGACCCTTCTCGAACTGAGTGTCGGAAGCCCCGCCAGTCAGCTCGTACTGCGCCTCGGGAGTGAGCTGCGCAGACGTGCGGACCTGCTCAAAGAGACTGGGCTCGTCGCGCGAGGTGCGAAGAGCCGAGAAGTTGTCCGCCATGCTTAGTTCCCCCGCAGCGCAGAACGTCCGTGCTGGTCTTTGCCCGTGCGCTGACGAATCAGCTCGAGCTTGTCCGCATCCCAGTTGCCGTCGGTGGTGGCGGCGTCGGACATCAGCACGGGCTGACCCGACTCACCCACGACCACGTTCGGGTTGGTGAACGGCAGGTTCGAGTAGAGGTAATCGGACACCGGCAGATGGTTGTTCCAGACGTCGTTCCACGTCGACTCGCGCACATCCACCGGCATGTCGGCGCGGTTGGTGGTCGCGCCGGAGTTCATGACCCCGCCGGTAGCCGTCGCGTTGCGCGCCTTGTTCATATCGTACATCGTCTTGAAGTTCTGGAGCAGGACCATCTGGTCCTGCGGCGACATCGCCGAGAACTTCTCGCGCGCCTGCGGGTCGCTCGCCTGCAGGAACGAGGTGAAGCGCTCCTGCTCGGCCGCGTCGGGCTTGCCGTCCGGGCCGACGAACATGCTGCTGATCGCGCCGTTGTAGCGCTCGAAGCCCTTCTCCTCGCGCTCCATGCCCATCTTCTGCGCGTCCTGCAGTGCCTTGAGCTGGGCAGCCTGCGCCTGCGCGCTCTGCGTGCTGCGCTGGTTGGCCATGGTGCCGAGGGTCTGCAACGCCTGCATGCGGGCCTGCATGTTCGCGCTGTTGGCCGCCGTCGAAGCGGACACGTCCTGACCACGGAGAGCGGACTGGTTGCGCGCGTCGGCGTCCAGAGCACCCGAACGGGACTGCTCCAGTTCCAGCAGACGACGAGCGAGGTTGCCCTGACCCTTCGGGCCGTACATGCCGCTGAGCTGGCTGGCCAACTTGTCGTAGCGCGCGTTGATGTCGCTGGCGTTGCCGCTACCGATCGACGCACCGCCACCGCCGCCACGGTTACCAGCGCCGTCGGTCAGACCACGCAGAGCCGAGCGGATCTCGCCCATGATCGGGTCTTCCTGCGGCCCGCCGCCCGGACGCGACGACGCGCCGACGCCCGTGAAGGTGTCGATGCGGCCACCCGGCTTGCTGGCGGTGCCGTAGATGTTGGCGTCACCGCCGTAGCTGCCGAGGTTCACGTACTGACCGGGCGTGCCGCCACCCTCACGAAGCAGGCTGCGACGGGTGTCGTCGGTCACCGGGGCGAGGTTCTGTTGATCGACGGGCACGCCCATCTCCGCCAGACGGCGGCTCTGGTAGCTCTGCGGCTGCACCGGGGTGGCGGGCATGCCTGCGGACGACGTGCGCACGTCAGCGGGGACATTGCTCATGCCCGGGAGCTCGCCCGGACGCGACTGCGGAGCGGCAGCCGGCTGGCCAGCGGCAGCAGGAGCCTGCTGACCCATGACACGCTGCATCTGCTCGCGGTTGTACTTGTCGCGGTCGCTCTCGGACATGAAGCCTTCGGTGAAGCTCTGCCCCGAGGTAAGGTTGGACAGGCCACGGCCCAGACGACCGCCGAGACCGAAGGTGATGGCGTCGCCCACGTTGCCCATGACGCGCGCAGCGTCGCCGAGCACCGAGGTGACCGGGCCGGTGGCACCGACACTCTCGTTGAACTTGTCGCGGTAGCCCGAGTCCATGTCGGCGAAGGAGTCCACCGCGCCGCCGATGGCAGCCACGGGCAGGGCACCACGGACGAAGCCGGCCGCGCGGCCGCCGCCGGAGTTGATCGCGGTGCGCAGCGAGGACGTAGCAGCCGGGTTCGCAGCGCCGGCGGCACCGGATACGTTGCGGAACTCGGCGTCGATCACCTGCGGAGCGCGCGGGGCCATGGCCGTCGATGGTGCCGGAGGCGGCTGGTAGGGGGCAACCGCGCGGCCCGGGGGCAGCTGGCGGCTCGCCACGCCTTCAGGGTCCACGTAGAACGGGCCGCCGTTGGCCATCTTGCGCAGGCCGGAGACCTTCGGCTTGTTGTCGTCGTCGACGAAGTCGTGCGTAGCCAGACGCAGCGCGTCCAGCTTGTCGCGCCCCACGATGTCCACGGTGTCGGCCGGCAGGACGTATTCGCCGTCGCTCAGCGCCACGGGGCCGACCTTGTCGTCGGTCGGACCGCCCTTGCCCTTCACCTTGCCGCCGTCGGCCAGCTCCTGTTCAGGAGCAGCCATGTCATCGGCAGGGGTCGCAAACTGCGGCTGGGTTGCGGCGCTCAGCCCCATGTCAGTGGCTTGCTGACCGGCTTTAAGCCCCACGTCCTGCATCTGCGCAGCGTCGGCCATGGCCGCCTGACCCATGCCGTTGAACGTCTTCATCTCCTGCGGGCTGAAGATGCTCATATCCCGCGAGTTCATGATCCGGTCGACGTCGGCCGGAGAGCCGCCGTCAGCGAGGCCGAAAAAAGACCGCAGTGCGCTCTTCTCCTCCGGCTTCTTCGCCGGGGCTGCAGTGATCGGGTTCGGAGTCTGCGGCGGAGCTTCGCCACGTTCGGCGGCGTCGATGGCAGCGTCGAGCTGCGCACGACGACCCTGCAGCGCGGCACCCGCGCGCTGGGCCATGCCGGAGCCGAGAACGCGGGGGTCCACCTGACCGCCGTCGGCCATGCCGCGCAGCTTGGACTTCGTCTTGAAAGCCTTCTGGATGTTGTTCACGATCAGGTTCCCTCGTAGTTATAGTTCTCGTTCTTCGACTCGGACTTGCTGATAGACGACACGAACGAATCCGCACCGCTACCGCTGACCGCTGCGGAGCCGGTCAGCGTAGCGCCGACGTGGACACCAGCCATGGCACCGGCGGCGAGGGTCGAGGAAATCTGGCCGGCAGCCTTGAGCGCGTCGATGACGAGCCCAGCCTGACGGATCAGCTGCTCCATGTTCCCAATGTACGCCTGCACCTGCGCCTGATAGAACGAGACGTTGGTACGCAGCTCGGCTTCCTTCGCAGCCACCTGCACCTGCGCCTTCGTCGTCTCGGCCTGAGCCTGAGCAGCGAAGCGCTGGGTGTCGGCGATGTATGCCTGCGCACCCGACTGGATGACGGCGCTCTGCGACTGGATGCGAGCCTTCTCCGCATCGAGGTCGGCGATGTACGCCTCGACCAGCGAGCGGTTCTTCTGGATGATCAGCTCAGCGCGCTTGACGTCGATGTCGGCAGCGGACGACTTGCCCTGCACCAGCGCAGCGTAGGCACGAGCCTCCGCGTCGATGATGCCGGCCTTCGCCGCCTCGCCCTTCACCTGCGATTCGTATGCGTCGAACCGGACCTTGTCGGCTTGGATACGCTCGCCGTACGCCTGCACGTCGGCCTTGTACGCCTCGATCTGGTTCCGGATGACGTCGGACTGGACCTGAGCACCCTGCATGCGGGCCTTGTAGATCTCCACCTCGGTCTGTAGAGCCTGAACCTGTGCGGTGTACGTGCGCACCTTCTGCTCATTGATCTGCCCCCGCGCCACTTCCGCTTCGATCTCGGCCTTGAACACCTCGATCTTCGAGAGCTCGGCCTTGACCAGCGTGTCGAACACAGACGCCTCGATCTGGTACCCGTTCATCCGGGCGTTGAAGAGCGTGACCTGTGCATTGTAGATGTTGAGCTGCGACTCGATCTGGAACTTGGCAGCCTCGAACATGCGCTGCGCGGAGTTCAGGAAGATATTGACCAGCACATTCTCGGAAGCAATCGCCTGTTGCACACCGAAGCGGATGTTCTCGATCTGCCACTCGGCGAACTTGATGGTCAGCTCGCGGTTGAGCGACAGCTTCTTGAGCGCCAAATCCTGACGCATCTGGTCGGTGCGCGCGGCCTGCATGCCGGTCGGCATCGTGAACCCGCGCAGGGAGAACTCCTCGGCGACCGAGTCGAGCTCGCGGTTGGCGATCATGTCCTCGCGCGACAGGGCGCGCTCGATCATGGCCTGCTCGACCGCCGGCGGGATGCCGGAGCCGCCAGACCACAGCGTACGGATCACACCGAGCACCTCGTCGAGGATCTCGGTGTGGTAGGACGGCTCGGACCACTGCAGGATGCCCGGCAACGCAGTAGCCTCGAACTCCGGCGCGCTGGCGCTGAAGGTCGGAAGCGTGAGCCCGCCAAAGCTCGGGACATTGATCTCGACCAGCGCGGGCATCTGCGGCATGACCAGCAGCGGCGAGTCGGGCAGCACGACGTCGCCAGTGGACGGGCGATCGGGCGCTGCGCCGGGGGCCGTCCACGGCGGCGGCTCCGGGATGTTCAGCGAGTCGATGCTCGACTGGAAGTCCGGGATGTTGAGCGGGCTCACCGACGGCACGCCTTCGAGCCCCGGACGGCTGGGCATCGTCGAGGTGATGGTGCCGAACGACGTGGGGGTGATCGGCGGCAGGTTGATCGACACATCGATGTTGGGATCGATGTTCGGCGGCGAGGGCGGAGAGCCGGCGCTGAAGTTGAAGTTGACCCCCTGCAGCGCCGCGATGGTGCTCAGGGCGGTAGACTGCAGGGCGGTGGAGGTCGAAGCGGCGTCTTGGATACGCGCGCTCACCATCGAGTCAACGTCGTCTACTACGGCGATGGCTTTCTGGTATGCACTTTCGTTCTCAGCCATTTCAGACCCTCCGGGTGGACACAGCGATATCGACGGTGGCGTCGTGGACCTCGAAATCCGCCCCGTCCACGTTGCGGATCGTCATGCGCCAGTACCGTCCCCAGAGCCCTTTGCCGGGGGTCACCCGGCTGTTGCGAGGAGCGCTGGCGTCGCGCTGTTCCAAGTAGTAGGTGGAAGGAGGATGCCCCGACTCGTAGGTCTCGGTGGTCACTGAGATACGGCCCTCACTAGTGTATCCGAAGTACAGATTATCGACACGCTTAGTCTGGGCTGCGCCGAAGTCGGCGAAGCCGCTGACAACCTCGGCGTCGATCTGCTCGCCGGAGTCCGTGGAACCGCCCAGCTCGTACAGACCGTCGGGGCCGACGGCCAGCACCTTGCCCGGGGGCTGGGCGATAGACTCGAAGTCGAAGTTGTCGTACCAGCTCGCGGCGGTGGTCTCAGTGTTCATGAGCCACGCCACGCGGCCGGGGTCCTTGTACCAGACGTCCGAGGACACCTCGGCGGTGGACTCCAGCAGGAGCTGGCTGCTGCTCTGCAGCATGACCATGCTGGCGGCTTCGCCGGAGCTGAGCAGCAGGAACGTCTGCGGCTCGGCGGTGGCCACCACGTCATCAGTGCCCTCGGCGTTCGAGACCACGGACTCTTCGACGCGGCGCAGCAGGACCACCATGGAGCTGGCGTTCGCGCCGGCGGCGGCCGTCTCCAGCAGACCGAGCGCCACGGACGAAGTGGCCTTGGCCCCCTCGTTGGCTTGGAACACGGCAACGGTGTTGGCCACCAGCGAACTGGTTGCCTGCGCTGCCGAGAGCAGGAGCTGCGGCACGTCCATCGCCGCAATCTCGTCCTCGGCGTTGGCCACCGATTCGGCCATCTCGTTGAACACGGCGAACAGGCTGCTCTTGCCCTGCGCGGCGTTGCTGATCAGGCTCGTGACCACAAGCGACGGGGACACGTCGCTGTGCGCCTCGGCCACGTTGATCATCATCGCGTAGGCGTCGATCGACACCTGTGACGTGGCGTTACCCGACTCCGTGATGGTCGGCTGGGTGATGCCGGGCATGGTGCTGGAGGTGCCGTTGCCCACCGACGACTGGACCATGATGACGTCCGTCGCCGGGCAGGATGAGGTGGCTACGACCAGCTCCTCGACGATCTCGCAAGATTCACTCATGGCTTGTTGACTCCTACAAAAGCGGGGTAGCCGTCGTTCGGGCCGATGCTGTCAGGTGCGTACCCGTACGTGCGCTTCTCCCCTTGGTAGCTCGAAAGGTTGGTCGCGTACACCAGCATATCGTTCCCGATAGCACTGTGCTCGGCGTAGATGAACTGCACGATCTGCGTGACCGGATCGGGCGACGGCGTCATCCAGTGGTTGAAGACTTGGCTGGCAGTGACCGGGATCGACAGCGGGCCGCCATAGCCGGGAGAGATCAGGTACAGGCTGCCCTTCTCATCCCCCTGAAGATTCCAGTTCGTGTTGCTGCTGGTCTTATCCATCCCCGGCTGGTTGAAGCCGTCGACGATCTGGCAGATCTGCAGCCACGGGCCGGAATCGGCGAACTCGTGGCACGCAGCACCACCGCCGCCACCGACCACCCACGGGCCGCCGCCATTCGGCTCGTAGGCCAGACATACGACGCGACGCTCCTTGGGGAATCCGTTGCCGCCGGACGAGCACGGCGCGTCGCCGCGACAGACGCGGGTGTTGCAGTCCGGGCGGTTCGGCGGGAACGGCGGCGGGTTGATGCGCGGGAAGCAGCGCCATGCGTAACCGACGTTCGGGTCCTTCACGATGTCGTAGCCAATCGACGTGCTGCCGCTGCGGCCGAGGTTGTATCGGCTTCCGGTGGCGTAGTAGTACGCCTCGCGGCTGTACTGCGGGATGGCCACGGCAGACACAACCTGTTCGCCCCCGCGCTGATCGACCACGGTGGTGCGCCGGAAGATGCGTTCGCGCCAGACGTAGGCGGTCTCGGGCGACTCGATGAAGTCCGAGAACTTCGGTGGGTCATAACCCAGATCCTTCGAATCGATGTCGGTGATCTTGGTGTGCTCCTGCAGCACCTTTCGATCGTCGAAGTCGTTCGTGTACATCATGGTCGGGAAGCTGCGCGACCCGGACGTCTCGGTGATGGTCCAGTGGCCGGCAAGTAGGCACTCGCTGGGGTACGGTTCGCCGTCCACGTTGTTGAACGTGTCCTGCTTCGGGTTCCGGTAGTACTTCACCACCTTGAGGTCACCGTCCACGAAGGACACGAACATGGGGGTGTCCACCTTCGGTACCGGCAGGCCAGCGGCTGCGATGTCGGGCACACCCTCGTGGCTCAGCAGGCCGGGGAGCATCGGCTCGTGGAACTTGATCGGCACGTAGCGCGCGTAGCTGGTGCCCGGCGCGGGCGGGCAGTAGATGTAGCCCTCGGTGTTCTTGCGCAGGTTGGCGGTACCGTTGGCGATAGGCTCGCCCGGCTCCCAGTCCTCTTTGATCGCACCGATGCTGATGTTGACTTGGTACCAGACACCGCGCTGGAAGCCGTCATCGCCGAAGTAGTAGGCGGTGTTGTGCGCCTCGTTGCCGCGCTCGTTGAACGCCCAGCCCATGGCGGAGCTGTACGCACTGCAGCGATAGAACTCGCTCAGCTCGCTGGGCTCCAGCAGACGCAGGATCTCGCCGCGCTCGATCAGCTCGTTGACCTGTGCCGCCGTGTTGGGGAACGCCTCCCCGGTGGGCAGGCAGCCCAATTCGTCCAGCGCGGTGGTCATGGCCGAGTCGCCTCGCGCTTCGGCGCGCTCGCGGAAGCCCTCAGTCATGGAGTGCGGGAAGATCGGCAGCGGGCGGGCGATGACGCCACGGTTGTTGCTGATCTCCACGATCCACAGCCGACCGTCGGCACCGACGGTGATCCCGTGCGTGCGGATGAAGCGCCAGTCGTAGCGGATCTGCACGCCGTTGGCTTCGACGTCCTTGATGTATTTGGTGTCCGGCTTCACAGCGCGGGGGTCGCGCAGCTTGGCCTTGCCGATGCGGCCGAGGCCCATGGCGATCTGGGCGACCTTCTTCATGGTCCCCGAGTACATGGACGAGCGCAGCTTGGTGTACTGCGTGAAGACCGGGCGGCCGGACGGGGAGTTGTTGTTCAGTTCGTCGAACGCCACCCACGGACGCACCGCCAGACGCGGCACTTCCTGCCGTCCGCCGGACAGCTCCTTGTGGGTGAAGCGGCAGTTCGGCGTGGGGGAGAAGCTCACGCAGACGGAGTAGCGGACCTCGTTGCCGTCGTCGTCCTCGCGCACACGCTCTTCGAGGTACCCGTTGTAGACCAGCCCGGAGTAGAAGTCTGGGAACAGCGTAGGGTCGGGGATCTCGTCCTTCGGGTACACCTGCTCAGGCACGTCGGGGGCCACGGCGATGTGGATCAGGTTCTGACCCAGCGACGACAGGACGTAGATGGTCGAGTCGTCGTCTACGCGACGCGACATCGAGAAGGTTCCGACTCCGGCTCGCTGCTTGAAGGTCTGGACCTTGTAAAGAAGCGCCTTGGCCTCGGGGACGAGTGCCAAGGCGCGTTCTTCATCACCCTCGAGCCGAATCGATGGGACTCCATCGTAGACGGCCATGATGGGTTAGGTCGAGGTCAGCTGGACGCGGTACGCGAGGTTGAACACGTCCGTGTTGTACAGCGTGCGCGCCGCGCTGAACTTGGTCGCCGAGACCAGCTTGCCGGTGACCGCGCCCTTGGTCGCCTCGCTGAGCAGGGCCGCGCCGTTGACCGTCAGGCTCGAAGCCGTGGCGATCGTGAAGGCAGCCTTGTTGGCGAGGTTGTCGATCAGCGGCGTGGTCGGAGCGGTCGGCGTCCAGATCGGGCGGGTCGACTCGGTGTAGCCCTCGGTGTTGGACGTGATTTCGCTCGCCGTCGCCGGGTAGCTCGCAGCGGTCAGGCCAGCCAGCGGGGTGTAGTTCGCTGCGTACAGCGACAGGTACCACGTGGCGAGCTTGGTGCCGTTGTTGAGGCCGACCAACAGCAGGTAGATCAGACCTTCGTCGGGCAGCAGGTTCTTGTCGAACCGCTCGTCGAGGCCGTTGACGTCGTGGACGTAGCCACCCTGCGCGACTGCGGAAGCGCGGGCGAAGTGGATGCCGCCGTCGTCGGTGACTTCGAACTGGCGGTTACGCAGGTAGCGACCGAATTCACCGGCGTGCTTCTGCAGATCACGATCAAGCATGGGAGTTCTCCTTCACGAGATAACAGAGTCGACAGCGGTTCCGAAGGTCGCCGTGGACGTGGAGTTTACAGGGGTGACGACTTGTTTACGACCTTCGCGCAGCAGGAAGGCCGACCGTCCGGTCAACCCGCTGGGAACTTTCAGACGGTCGGGCTGGAGCTCGACCGTCGTACCGCCCGACATCCCGACCACGTATCCAGACGTGCTCAGCCAGACAGCCACGGGGGCTTCGGCCGGCACCTGCTTGGGAGGGAAGTGCTCCGGGGGAACCATGATGCTGGAACGCGCCACTGCACGGCAGGTGGAGACGCGGCGCTGCTCGAACTTCGTGGGGTCGGTGCCGGACAGGAACCAGACGCCACGGCTGTCGCCCACGTACAGCCCGTCGCTCACGGACTCCACGAAGGCGATGTGCCCACTGAAGGGGATGACGCCATGCGCCGGGTTGTGCAGGTGCGGGCGCAGCGCCTCGGAGAAGCGCAGCGCCCCGTTCTTGGCGGTGAACAGGCGGCCGTTGTGCCAGCGCACGATGTCACCGGGTGGCAGCGGGATCAGGAACTGCGTGTCCAGCTCGCCGCCCTGCGCGGTCTCGGCCACCACGTAGGTGGGGAACACGGCGGGGAGCTCGGCGGCCCAGCGCAGCACGTCTCCGTCGGCGGACGTGATGTACACGAAGATCGTCCACCCCAATTGCTGCGGGAGGTTGGCCAGCCGGATGCCGCCGCCTTCTGGGAGATCGATGACCTGCAGCTCGGTGGCACCGCCTTCCTCCCCCCGGTCATCCACGAAGGTGATCACCACGCCGTACTTGCCGGGGGTCAGGCCGCCGGCGGCGGCCGACAGCGTCGGGGTGGTGGGCACCGGCACGCCGACGGGGCGCGCCACGGTGCTGTCGCTCGGCACCCAGCCGATGGTGGTCTTGTTGGCGAAGTAGAGGTTGCCGTTGTACTCGGTGTATTCGAGCTTGTCGGGCGAGCTGAGCGTCGCGAGGGAGGTCAGCGAGTATGTGTTGATGTCGAGCTGGTACAGCGCGGAGTCCTGAGCGACGAGGGTCCAGCCCTTCTGCGCGGCGTAGAACAGGCTGTGCATGCCCGGGTGCGCGACGCGCCGGGTGTAACCGGCGCGGCGTTTGAAGCGACCGGCACGTCCGATGTCGACGTTGACGGCAGAGCGCACGGCTCCCTTCACGAGAGCGGTCTCGCTGGAGAGGGTGTCGACGCCGGTGATCGGCAGTGGGTACGGCTTGGTCTGGCTCATCAGGTCACCACCGGTTGAGGGACGTTCTGCTGCGACAGGATCGGCAGCGGGGTCACGACACGATTGGTACAGCCGAACGGGTTGGACACGCTCGGACCGGCGAAGCCGATCTCGGGAATGCCCAGCGGGTACAGCGGAACCCCGATGCGCGGAACACCAACCGCACCGTCCGCCGGGCCGGAGGGACGCAGGGGACTCAGCATGCGCGGGGTGCCCATGATGCTCAGGTCGTCCCCGTGCGGCTTGATCTTGCCCGCCTCCCACCGATCGATGTCGCCAACCTCCAAGCTGTCCCAACCCGCTGGAAGGATGACCGACGCCGTCTTGACAATGTGGTCCCCGCTATTGTAGCCCGAGATTCCACGGCCGAGAATAGTCCGCACGGAGTGGGTGACCGTATGGCTACCCACGGCCGAGTCCGGCCCGATGCCGATGATCCCGTCCGACGGGTTGCGCCGGCGCACACGCATGCGGTCGGCAAAGGAGCCCAGATCGTCGTCCTCCAGCGACAGCGAGTTCCAGCCCTCGACCGGCAGCTCACGGTTCTTGTGCGACACCCACGTGTTGCCCCACAGCGTGAGCACGTATCCGCCCCACTGGTAGACGCGCGGGAATCCGACCAACGGGAGACCCCACGGGTTGGTCAGTCCCTGCTCCGGGTTGCCACGGTGTGGGATGCCCTGCGGAGACACCGTATGGATGAACAGCTCGACGCGGTGCGTGCCCCACAGGGTCGCGACGAAGCCAGACGGCTTGACCTCGGGAGTGACAACCACCGGCGGCGGGGCGACCGTGTGCTGCCCGAAGTCGTTCAGCGGCGCGATGCCGTTGTGCGACGAGTCGAGGTTCACGTACTGCGGCACGTCGAGGAACATGATCAGGCCGAAGCGCAGGCTGCGGATCGGCGTCGGGTACACGTACTGACGGCTCAGGGTGAAGGTCTGGTTGCCGAAGCGCACGGTCGGGCTCAACCCCGGCGGATTGCCCGAGTTGTGGTTCGGCACAGGGCCGACCACGCGGTGCCGGTTCGACACGTCGGGGCGACCGAACCACGGCCAGCCGTTTCCGAGCGACCACTGGCCATCGGTCTGACGGCCGCCGATCACGTGCGGCGAATTCTGCGGATGGTTGTCCTTGGCCTGCTGCGTCGCCTCGGTGCCGGCCGGCGCGTAGATCGTGTGCGGAGTGACGCGCGGACGCTGCGCCCAGACCCAGTTCTGGTCGCTGCTGGACACCGGCGGCGTGGTGTTCGGCCACGGGATGATCCGGGGGAACAGGTACTGGGTGAAGATCAGCGTCGGGATGCCGACCTGATCGAGGTTGAACGGCCCCGGCGGTACCTCGATGGTGTTGCGCGTCAGGATCGGCTTACCGTAGCCCTCCTCGTTGATGCCCTCGGGGTAGATGGTGGCCAGCCGGATGCCCGGCGACGGGACGATGCCGGGGTTGGATTCCAGTCCGATGTAGAGGCCGTTCGGCTCGATGAGCTGGCGCGCCGGCGGATCCGGGATCACGTTCCGGATGCGGTGCGTGACCGAGAAGACCGGCACGGAGATCGGAGCGACCGTGATGGTGCGCGTCCGGTAGCTGATCAGGTGCGAGCCCCACACCGTCAGATCGCCGGCGGTGATGGTCAGGTGGGTGTTGTAGTTGAACACCTTGGCCAGTCCGTACAGCGACTGGTCGCTCGGGAACACGCGCAACGTCTTGTTGCGGTTCTCGACGATGGGCTCTCCCACCCACGGCACGGCATGCACGTTCACCGACTTGGGGTAGGCGATCGTGAAGTGCTCGTAGACCGTGTGGCCGCCGAACTGCGGCGGCGCGATGCCAGCGGGGGCGATCGGATGCGGGTTGAACCGCACCTCGGGGAAGCCCGACGGCACGTCGTAGAACAGGCTCGGGTACACCGTCCGGACGCGGTAGGCGATGAACGCCGTGCCCACGGTCTCGCCGCCGTACGGGAAGACGTGCTTCACCGTCCGGTTGAGGTTGATCACCTGCTCGGGCGTGCCAACCTGCGCATTGTCCCAGCCCTGCGGCGCGAGCACCGCAGCGTTGTTGTAGATGACCGTGTACTGGGTGTTGTAGAAGCTGTCCCAGCCCTCGGGGCCCACGTAGCGGATGCGGTGGGCGATGAAGGTCTCGGGACCCCAGATCGTGGCGTCGAGACCCGGCGGCAGCAGCGGGGCTGCCGTGTTCTCGACGATGTTGCCGATCACGCTGAAGCGCGACGACTGCCAGCCGCCGGGGCCAAGCGTCCGGGTCTTGTTCTCGACGAACGGGCTGTACGGCGGCCACTGCGTCGGGTCGCTGTTCGTGCCCATGTACGGCTGCACGAACAGGTACTGGTCGAGGTTGTAGACGATCGGGAAGTTGATGTTCTGGCTCAACCACCCGGTCGGACGCAGCACCTCGAACTGGTTGCGGATGTGCGTCGCACCATACCCGGTCGGATCTGCCTCACCGCTGTGGTGGAAGACCCGCTGCAGGTTGATGTCGAACTCGTGGTTCTCGGAGATGAAGCTGCTCTCCCACCCAGTGGGGGCAACGACCTGAATCCGGGCCACGTTGTGCGAGCCGAAGATGTTGCTCGCGATGAAGGGCGGCTCGATGTAGCGAACCGCGTACTCGATGCGCGCGTTGCCGGTGACCCACGGATTGGGGCCACGGCCGGCGAGGTCGATGTACTGGATGTCGAAGGCGATGACGTGCGTCGTCGCGATCTGGTTCGTCGGGATCGCAATGCCACCCGGGGTCAGGTAGCGAATGCGGAAGTCGATGAACGGGCTCGGGATCTGGCGATCGCCGTTCGGGCCGGTCTGCGGCGGCGGGGCGATGCCGCCAACGGAGATGCCCTGCGCCACCTGCGTGAGCACGGGCGTACCGAACGCCTGCGAGTTCCATCCGGACGGGCGCAGGTTGTCGACGAACAGGCTGACGTTGTGCGAGCCGAACGCGAGCGTGCTGGCGATGCCCGACGGCCGCGCACCAAGCGGCTGCGTCAGCGTATGGCTGCCGAAAGTGAGCTGATCGAACAGCGTCGCGCCGAGGATGCGGCCGGAGCCGAGCGCACCGAACTCGAGGATGACGTTGGCCGCCGGCGGGACGGAGTACGGCTCGTCCAGCCAGTTGAGGATGACGTTGACTGCCGGCGGCGGGTTGTAGCCGCCGAGCAGGCGCACGCGGCCGTCGCCGAGTGGCCACTGCGGCTCTACGATGCCGGTGACGTCGATGAAGCGCCGCCAGCGGACGTACTCGGGGGTTCCGACAGCAGCGGTGCTGTTGATCGACGGCGGATAGATGCGCGGGACGTCGCGCTGGATCGTCAACGAGCCGAACGCAGAGGTGTCGGAACCCTGAGTGCGGATGACGAGGGTCTGCCGGATGCCGGGGATGCCCACCCGCGCGCTGTCGATCGCACCAGCCTGTCGAATGTCACCGACGGGGGTGTCGAACTCGAGATTGACCGACGCGCCGCGTGGCGGGGTGTAACTCCCGCCGAACTCTAGATCTACTGCGCTGCCGTTCGGGGGCACATACGGCATGTCGTACCCCCTATCAAGTCATGAGCGCTGGCGGAACGTGTGCGAAGACGACGCTGTTCTGCTCTGCAGAGTTGTCCACACCGACCAGCGTCCACGGGCCGGGACCGATGTTCTCGAAGAGGAACGCCCCGTCGTTCTTGGTCTGAAACGTCCGCACCAGCAGACCGGAGCGCTGGTCGACAAGATCCACGCGGCGTGCGTATGGCTCACCGAGAACCGTGGTGGAGCCGGCGATGTAGTAGTTGCCGGACCACGGAGTCATCACCACGGGGGCAGTTGCGTGGCGGACACCGAAGCCGATCAGGCGGTGGTGGAGCACGCGGAGAACGCTCGGCGCAGGGCCGGAATTGGCCGCCGCGTTGTAGCGGTAGTCGCGGCGCAGCACCACGCGGTTGAACACCTGATTGCTCGGCAGCGGAGTGGCATCGAGCGTCTTGGTCTCGCCGTTGGTGAAGGCCAGTTCGCTCCACGCCCGCTGAAGCGTCCACACCTTGGCGTCGTCGCTGTAGAGCAGCGCGAAGTTCGACGGGTAGGTGGTAGCGCCCGACGTCGACCCGTTGAAGTACAGGCGTACCTCAGCCACGTCGATGCCGCCGCCCACGCCCATGTCGTACTGCAGGAACTCCTGCCCAGCACCGACGGTGGTGGAGAACGTGCCGCTGGCGCTCTGCCAGTAGTTGGCGGCCGAAGTCGTGCCGTCGAACGCGCGCGACGCCGCGTTGACGCCATTGGTGCTGCTGGCCGAAGCGGTACCTCCCGTCGCGGCCTGTGCGCCGGACGGGGTCGTGGCAAGGACGAGCTCACCCACGGAGACGCTCTGGTTAGAGCTGCCTCCGTTTTTCGAGATGAACAGCCGCCAGTACCGGTGCGCTGCCATGATCAGCTATCCCAAGGGCCGGTGATGTCGATGAGACAAGCACCGACGGACGAGGAGTTCTTGCCCCACAGCATCATGAACTTGCGGCCCGTGTATCCCTGCACATTCTCCACGATCTGGGTGTTGGGGAAGCAGTTCGAATGGAGCGGCTCGAAGAACCCCGGCAGGCGGCCGCGAATGAGCGCCGGCGAAGCCTGCGTGAGCAGCGCCGGGGCCATATAGAAGCCGTTGTCGATCTGGTGCGGATAGCTGATGTTGGCCGCATTGCCGATGCTGGCGTTCAGACCAGTTGCGAAAATCTGCGTCTGGCGAGCGCCGGCGACAGCGGTGAAGTCGCGGGACATGATCAGAGTCGCCTGCGACGCAGACGGCGTAGCAGCGGTGATCGACGTCGCGCCATTGAACAGACCGCAATACTGCGTGGACGAGAACTGGTTGGTAGATGGATTGCCGGTCACGAAGCTCAGGTACGCGTCGCCCGGTTTGAACTCAATCGCGTCGCCGAAGCCGAACGCATTCATGTTCGAACCGGGCGAAGTGATGTCGCCAGACGCGGTCGTGCTCTGGATGTACGCAAAGTGGTACACCGTCTTGCCGTCAGTGATCAGCACCCAGTGACGGCCGGTCGAGTCGGCGGTGTCGGACTTCTGACAGAAGAATCCGTTCGAATGCTGACCGACCGTCGGGTACATGCCGGTGCCGGTATCCACATCCGACATGGTCTCATACCCCCACAGGCGCGCCTCGCGCGCACCGCCAGAGGTCGTGCCGTCGTCGAGGATGCGGAAGTAGTGCCGGCGGCTGCTCAGGTCGTTGGAGCGGTACACCGCCTTGTTGGTGCCCGAGAACGTCTTGGTGAAGCCGCCCGGCGCGCGCTTGCTGGTGATCGTGCCAGTGGCCGGCGTCGACGGCGAGCCGGCGACATCGTAGGTGAAGGTGGTCGCGCTCGTCATGGTGATGACGAACTCGCCGTTGTACGCGGTCTCGACCGCGCCAGCGATCAGCGCCACGTCGCCGGTCGCCAGACCATGCGCAGTCGCCGTCGTCACCGTCGCGGTGGTGCCGGAGCGGGTGATGGACGAGACGTTGACCTGCCCGTAGCCGTTCACGAGGATGGCGTCGAGGGCCGTGATGAGCGAGCCGGTCACGCCGTTGATGGTCGGCGCGCCCTGCTGCAGAGAAGTAAAGACCTTGATCGCCATGTTCCACCTCTTCGGGTACGTTCAAATTGGTGGCCCGGAAGGAGCCCGGGCCACCGTTCACTGCACTGCCCGGAGCGGATTACAGCTTGAAGATCTTGTTCGGGCCGTTGTCCCACGTGACGATGATGTCGCCGCCGTTGGGGGTGATCGGCAGACCGGTCGCGGTGTCGATGAACGCGATCAGCGGGCTGGTCGAGTCGGTGCCGGTGTCCTTGTACAGGACGATGGCCTCGATCGATGCGCCGGTGACCGACGTGAAGGTCACGTCGTTCGCGTCGGCCGCGCCGCCGGTCGTCGCTTTGCCGGTGAATGCGCCGGAAGTCGAGATGCGGGCACCCGTACCGATGTCGGACAGGAACTCGTGCGCGGACAGGTTCACCGTGTAGGTGCCGGTGTCCACGAGGACCGCCTTGATGGTGTCGGTGTTCCAGTTGAACTGGCCCTCCAGAAACCGCTGGCGAGCTTTGTCGAAGAGGGCGTTTGCCATGATTCAATCTCCTAAGCAGTGCAGTGTGAGTATAAGGTGCCCGGGCCGTGTTGTGGAGCAGGCAACACGCCCGGGCTGCCGGTGTTATGCCGGGTAGCGCGCCCGGTACAAGCGACTCACCGCCGGCTGGAGTCTCAACGCTTGTTCAGCTGCTCACGCTCAAGGGTCAGGAGCTCTTGGAGCCCCCGGACTTGGGCGTCACATTGGGCTGCGGCACGAACAATTCGTCCCGCACTTTCTTCTCGGTCTCGGGCGGCTGCATCAAGTTCGCCGGCAACGGCGGCAGAGTCGGACAGTCGTTGGGTTTCACAGCCGGCCCAACGCTGCTGCAGGCGGAGGTTGCCAGCGCGCAGATCAGCAGCGACAGCAGCACCAGTGGCTTCAGCATCTTTCTTCCCCTTTTCATAGGCTTCGGACACGCCGGCTTGCGCCGTCGCGAGGTCTTGTTCGAGCTGCCGGATCTTGTCCTTGTGGTCGGACTCGGCCTTCCGGTCAGCGGCGAGGTGTTCGGCCATGGCCAGCTCGGCGGCCGTGGCGGCGTGCTTGCCGCCCTGCCAATAGCCGACGCCGCCGGCGATGGCGGCGGCGACGAGCAGCGCTGCGACGATGTACCCGTAGATGGCGTTCACGGCTGCTTCCCCGTCAGGCAGAGCTGGTACTCCGCGTCGCGGCGGTTGGCGAGCCCCTGCACGAAGCGGTACTCGGGCTTGCCGTTCGACAGCATCTTGCCGGTCTTCACGTAGCTCCAGACCCGGCTCCCGCCGTCGGAGAACGCCAGCCGGCGACAGCCGAGGTCCCAATTGCTGGTGTTCCACGCCTGCATGGCCAGACTGCCGCAAGTGGCGGCGGTGCCGTTGTTCCACGCGTGGCTGGTGGCGGCGTCGAAGACCGATTGCGGCGGCATGACGCGGAAGCACTGCTCCAGCCGGAGCTGGACGGCGGTGATGGCCTTCTGCTCCTCGGCGAGACACTTCTCGGCCGACCAGCGCTGACCGACGACGATCGGGGTCGTGGTGATGTGGCGGGTCAGGCCGGCGCACACGGTCGGCAGGCCGCCAGCGAGCTTGTCGGCGTACGCCACCGAGGAGCCGTCGCGGTCCTTGCCGCCCTCCCAGATGCCGATGAAGGCGGCGACGGCGGCGGTGCCGAGCAGCAGCCCGGGGCCGAACTTCTTCGAGGGCGTGCCCTTACGGCTTGGAGGAGTCGGGCTGGCGGCGTTCATTGTCGAGCCTCCGGATGGATCCGATCCAGCGCTTGATCGGCGCGGTCTCGGGGATGGGGGTGGCGATCACTTCCACCTCGATGATCTCGCCGTCGGCGGCGACCATGTGGTGGCGAATGCGGTATTGGCGGTGTTCGGAGCGGCAGGTCTCCCAGTGCCGGCGGACCCTGTCGACGTCGTTCGAATGGACGAAGTTGAGGTAGTTCCAACCCATCAGCTCCGCCTTGCCGACGCCGAGCCAGCGCGCGTAGAGCTGATTGACGTAGGTATTCTCGCCGGCGGCGTTGCAGTGGAAGCGCCCGATCTCATCGTCCGAGTCGTTCTCCGCCCACATGGTCTGGGTCATGAGGTCGACCTGCTCGCCGAGCGTGCCGACTGCGGCTTCGGTGCGCTTGACGGAGTCCATCAGCGAGCCGCCGCCGTTGGGGGCGACGTAGTAGCGGATGCCCTTCACGTCAGCCTTCAGCTCAGGGATGCTACGCAACCCGTCGAGCACGCCGCGCCAGAACGTCTTCCATTCGGCGAGGCGCTTGCGGTACCAGACGAGCAGAGCGCCGCCTACCGTCGTGACGACGAAGAGCAGGATCTGGGTCAGGTCCAGCTGGGCAAGGAATTCACGAAGCACTTGGCGGTCCCCTTCATCAGTAGCCGCCGTATCCGATCGTCCGGTACTTGTGCTCCCGCTTCTCACGTTCGGCCTTGGCCTGATCGCAGTATGCGAGGAACTCGGCCCGGAACATGTCGGAACGGCCGCGATCGTAGGTCTCCGCGTCCTGCTTCTGGTGAGCGAGGTGCTTCATCCAGTGCAGCAGGTGGCGGTGATGGTGTTCGTCGATCTCCAGCTGCTGCCCCCCGGCAGCAGTGATCGGCACCAGAGGCATCCGGTACACGATCAGGTCGATCGACTGATCATCCTGCGGGATTTGGACCAGCCGAATTTTGTTGGTCTCCATACCAACCACGATCGCCTTGACGATGCCGACCGTGTTGTCGATGCGGTACCCAGAGCGGTACCCATAGTCGTCGACCGGCCGATGGGACTGCATGTCCTCGAAGTTCAGGATCTCAAGATCGTAGCCATCAGCCGAGCGCCGCGCTTCGCGGAGCTTGAGGATCAGGGGGCTGATGGGGACGAGCACGTCGCCGGCCACCACGTTGATGTGGGTGATGGCCGACGACGCATCCGCGATACCGCCCTGCAGACGGCAGAACATCTTCTGCGCGTCGTCGATGAACGAGTAGACCTCGACGTCGGACCAGAGGTACGGCGTCGCTTCATCTCGCACCTCCGACCGGAAGAGGTCGTGCAGAGCGGTGCTGTCCATTACTGGGCAGCCTTCTTCTCGTGGTACTCCTGCCAGACGGCAGCGATCTCGCGAGCGTCGACGTCGAAGCCGAGCTCACGCTCCACGGCCTTGACGGTCGGAGAACCGGCGGCGGTGAAGTCCTTGCGCTCGTTGCCGGCGACGATCTTCTCGATGGCAGCGAGGATCAGCGGAGAGCGCTCGGCCGGATCGGCCGGAGCCTTGCTGTCCTTCTTGTCTTCGAGCACGTTCGGGTCGGAGCCGTCGGCCGGCTGCGCGCCGATCGCGATGGCGTCCTGATAGCAGGAAGCCGGGACATGGGTGGGCTCGCCCTTCTTGAAGGCGATGGTGTGGCCCTTGGTGGTGGCCAGCACGTAGTCACGGTTCAGCGTGAGCTTGGGGAGCTCTTTCATGGCGTGTTCTCCAGAGGTTGTGGGTGTTACGAGGAGAGGGGGCCCGGAGGCCCCCTCTCAGGCCCAGATTAGTGGGTCTGGGTCTCGTTGACGCGGTTGCGCACGATGTACTGCACGCGGACCGTGACCTTGCCGGCGGTGGCGGCCGCGACGGTCGGAGCGACCGTGACGCGGATCTGTTCGCCGTTGCCCACGTAGCCGGTCGGAACCAGCGGCGTGCGCCCGGCGGCCACGCGGTCGGTGGCACTCAGGTAGCGGGTCGCGCTGCCGGAGTCACCGACCGACACGTTGTAGGCGGTCGAGCCGCCCACAGCCGTCTCGGTCACAACCTCACCGCCGGTCACGATGGCACCGGTGGGGAGGTTGATCGCATCCACAACCGTGGAACCCACGGTCTTGAAGTCCTTCAGCGCACCAGCGGTATCCACCATGGTGTCGTCGAAGTTGAAGGTGAACTCGGCGACCAGCGGGTACTGCTGGCCACGAGTAGCGATGAGCTTGGACATGTCGGTTCTCCTATGCGAAGTCGAGGGTTACTGGGCAGCGTAGACGGAGATCACACCGAAGTCCTGCACGGTGTTGCCCGAATAGATGCTGTTGAACTTCGGCTTCAGGAAACCGAGGATCTTGGACACCGAGATGCCCTGCTGATTCTCGTAGTCGAAGCCCTTCTCGACCCACTCCGGATTACCGATGTCGGCCATCGCCAGCGACTGCGCACCGCAGAACAGGATCTGGCAGCCGTCGACGGTGCCGGTCGCGCCCCACTTGTTGCCCGAGGTCGCACCGCTCGTGTTGTACACGTGGCGGAACTCGTGGAACACGATGCCGTCGATCTCGACCGAGTCGCCGGTGAACAGCGGGTTGTCAGCCGAACGCTGACGAGCGCTGCGCACGTTCTGCATGTAGGTCGGGTCGAGCTTCAGGCGGGCCATCGCCTGCGGGGTCAGGAACGCGTGGAAGGTCTCGGAACCGCCCGAGCCCTTGACGCCGCGCAGGTACTGATCCTTGGCGTACGCCTTCAGCTGGACGAACAGCTCCCACATGGGGGTGTCGGCCGCCACCAGCGTGTTGGTCGCGCCGTTCGGCACCAGCACCTTGTTCGTACCGTCCCAACGCAGCTTGCGCTGGCTGGTCGGAGCCGAGACGTCCGGAGCGAACTCGAGGAACGGCAGATCCGAACCGGTACGGGCGATGCCGTTGTTGCGCATCGCGTAGCTGACGCCCGACAGGGTCAGGAAGGCCAGCTGGTCGATACGGTCCGCCAGCCAGTACGCGAGGACGTCGCGGCTGTTGTTGCGGAACTCGACCACGGACTTCTGATCGGCCATGCGGCCTTCGTGGCGGTTGGCGTGGCGGAGCTGGTCGATACGGATCACCTGATCGTACGACTTCATCGCCTCCTCGTTGCCTTCGAGGGTGCGATCGCCGGCGACGCCGTCGCCTTCCAGATCGGCCAGCAGGGTGATGACGGCGCGTGCGCCCTTCTCCGACTTCTTCAGCTCGGTGACGTGCTGGATGAGGGAGTTGGAGTCCTTGCCGAGGAACTTGTTGACGAACGCGTAGTTGCGCGCGTGCTTCCACAGGTCCATCGACCAGACGGTCTTCTGCTCGTCGGTGAGCAGGGCGAAATTGGTAAGTGCCATGGGGCTGCCTCCTAAAGGCATGGTTGGTGAAAGTCGGATCGTTGCTTCCGGAGTCTCGCTCGGAGCCAGCGCAGATGCGACTTTTTAGGAGGTCGGAGCTCCGTACGTGCTGTCGTGACGTACACCCGATGACGCGGATGGTAGATCTGAATTCTGGATGTGTCAACTGAAAGGGCCCCGAAGGGCCCTTGTTTGCTCAGGACGGGATCTTCTCCCGATCGATGTACGGCGGAGGCGTTGCTCCGCCGCCACACCCACCGCAGTCGCCGTGCATCGGTCGGCTGGCAGTGACGCGCTTGATCGGGTCCACCACTTCGACCGGGATGATCTCGGCGGTGACCGGCTGCGCGCGCAGCACCTCGTTGCGGATCGCCCGGATCTGGGCCGGGGTGGGCTCATCGACCAGTTCGAAGAAGCCGCGCAGGTAGTGGAGGAGCTGGTTGGAGTCCATCAGGTGGTGGCCTTTCCGAGGATGCGGTTGAGAAGCCCGGGGTTATGCGGCTTGGGCATCTCCGGGACCTCGAGAATGGTACCCGCCGGCAGGGCGCGAGCCAAGCCGAGCATCTTCTGGGCTTCGAGGTCAACCTGTGCCTTGTACATCCCCATCTGCGCCTGATACCCAGTCAACCCAGAAGCGATCCCCATGGCGCGCTGGCTCTTCATCGACTCCAGCATCTGCTTCATGGCCTCGTTCTTCTCGGCCTCTTCCTTCTTCCGGCGCTCGTCGGCACGGAGAGTCTCCTCCGCACGTTCGAGGAGGCGGGCGGCAACGAGCCCACCCACCGCCTCGCCGAGCTTCTCCCGCATGGTCGCCCACTGCTCAGGCGTCGGGGGCTGATCGCCGACGAGCTCGGCGGCACCGTTCAACCACAACACGAACTCGACGGGTTTCATATCAGCGGCTCCCCATACCCTTGTGAGCGTCGAAGCCCTCGGCAGCCACACGCTGCGCCGGGGGCTTGACCGGCCACGGAATCAGCTTGTCCTCCACGGCGACGAACTCGGTCTGGGACCCGTCGGCGTTCGTGATGGTCAGCATCATCCGATCTTCGTTGTTGACCCAGACGGCAACCTTCTGGTCGTCCGCCGCCTCGCGCAGGTGGTGACGAAGGGCAGTTTCGATGTCCATCAGAGCACCACCCAGTCCTCGGCGAGGACGTCGGTCTGGGACGCCAACCAAGGGACGCGAGCCCCCGGGGTATTGATGGCGTCGGCAGGGTAGTTGAGGTACAGGTAGGGGAGGGTCATCTTGCTGTGCTCGTCGGGCACCTGCTGCTCCAGCCACATACCCTTGCCGTTCCAGCCAGTGCGAGCGACGCGGTGCCCGGCCTTCAGGAAGTGGATAGCGTCGCCGAAGGTGAGGCGCTGCTCGGAGCCTTCAGCGACGCGATAGGCCGCTTCGAACACCTCCTTGGGGCTCCAGCTGATGTAGCCGTCGGGGTATTTGACGGCGTAGCCGGGGCGATCGTCCTTGTCCTGCTCCCAAGCGAGGACTTCCTTGGTGCCGATGTACTTGTGCGTCATGATCAGGACTCCTTGATGGTGGTCGCCGGGTTGGCCTCGGCGTAGCCACGGGTGACGAATTCGCCGGTTTCGGCGCAGCGATAGCGGGGCGGGTGCTTGGTCTGCCCCTCGTGGATGGCGTCGCGGAGCGAGAAGCCCAGCAGCGGCCAGATCTTGTTGACCGCGTTCTGGCGGGCGATCTTCCGGCCGATCTCCTCGTCGAAGTTGGCCGGGCTGGCGCAGGCCGACTCACCGGTGACGGTGAAGCCGTTCTTGAGGACCAGCACGCAGAAGGTCAGGAGCGGGAGTGCGGCGGCGTTGAGGTCGTTGGGCGGGGTGCCCTGATGGACGCCGTTGTGAGAGTGGTAGGCACCGACTGCGCCGTCGAGCGCGGTGAAGAAGTGCTCGGAGGCAATCTCCGCCTCGATGTCGGCCGGCGTGACGCGCGGCGCGGTCAGGCCCTTGGCCTCGATTTCCTGCTGGATCGGATCGTTCATGGGAGCTCCTATCGGTCCGGGAGGCGGGATTGCCTCCCGGACCGATATTATATCAGAGCTCGTCGCCCCGCAACTTCGCCTTGGTCTCCTCGTCCAGCTTGGAGAACTTGTCCTGCGACAGCCGCATCACGTCGATGCCCTGCTCCCCGCCCTTACCGGCCTTGTCCGAGTCCAGACCGACCTTGGCGCTGTTCGGCGGCTGCTTCTTGTCCGCCTCGGCGGCCTTCTCGCGAGCCGCCTTGGCGCGCTGCTCGGCCAGAACCTTGCCGGCGTCGGACGCCTTCTGCTCGGGCGGAGCACCCAGCACGTACTTCACGGCCTTGGCCAGAGCGTCGGCGCGCTTGGTACCCGACTTCACGAAGGCGTTGAGCAGCGTCGCCACCTCGTTGGTCTGGTCCTCGTCGAAGTCCTCGTGCTCGGGGTTGAGCGCCGGGTACTTCGCCTCGAAGCCGGCCAGCTGGGCGTTGTACGTCAGCTCGTCGACGGCAGACTTCCGGGCAGCGTCCGACTTCACGGAGGTCTGGTACTCGACCAGCTCCTCGCGCATGGCGTCGACCTGCTTGCGGATCTTGCGCGCCTCGTCCTTCTTGCCGTCGAGGATCAGGTCCTCGTACTTGTCCTGCAGCTCTTCGATCTTGGACTTCATGTCCGAGACCGCCTTCTGGGTGGCCGATGCCTGCTGGCCGCCCTTCAGCTTCTCGATCTCTTCGAGCAGCGCCTGTTCGCGCTGGCGGGCCTTGGCCTGAGCCTCGTCGAACCGCGACTTCGGGATGCGGATGTTGCGCTTCTTGGCCTCTTCGGCCTCCTGCTTCTCGCGCTCGGCCTTCTCTTCGGGGGTTTCGTCGCCCTCGTCGAGCTTGTCGCCCTTGGCCGCACCATCCTTGCCGGCGTCGTCACCTTCGCCGCCCTTGCCGGCCTCGTCGAGAGGCGACTTCACCTCATCGCCGCGATCCACGGGGGTGTCTTTGCCCTTGTCGTCGCCAGCGCCAGCAGCGCCGTCGATCTTGTCGTTTTCATCAGCCATTTTGAGCTCCTTCGGTGGGTTTCGGGGTATTGCGTGCCTGTTCCACGGCCGCGACGCGCTGCGCCATAGCCTGTTCGCGGGCCTGCTGCTGCTTGATGGCGGTGTCGGCCGCCGCTTGCTCGCGCTTCAGCTGCATCTCGGCAGCCATCTGCTCGCGCTTGAGGGCGAATTCGCGCTCCATCTGCTCCTTCTTGAGCGCGAACTCCTGATCCATCTTCTGC